>JZKD02S1947606.1:40697-53213 GCA_000966675.3 Picea glauca | reverse complement strand
TGTTGTAAATTATTCACTCTTTATGTGTGGAATACGGTTAATGATAATTCTTCCATTCTTTCTATCTTGCTTCTTCTTTCTCAATTTCTCTCTACAAATGTGTGTAGTATTTTCTAGCTAGACCTATTCTATGCAGGTTCAACAAATTTACACAGATCCCATGTCTTATGTGGAGTAGAATCTAATCGCTTTGTGCATGTAGAATATTGACAGAAGGCAATAAAAGAGAAGAAGAGTTGGTGGACGTAGCCCTAGGCTGGGGGTGAACCATGCATATCTTGTGTTGTGGTTGCTTTGTACTTTATGGTTGTTCTCTTGTTTATGTGATTAAATGATTAGTGAGTTGATGGATGTTAGATGAATTTAATATGATATATTACTGTTGAATAATGTGTTTGGATACTAGATCTGGTCTATGTGGATGTACTTAGTGCTTGAATATATTAGATCAAGGTGAACATTGCGTTGCTCTATTACTTAGGGTTTATCTACGTTGTAAATAAAGGTTGAATACTAATGAACTATAAATACTAAGTGTTTTGTTAAGGTGTTACAATCACACATCGATGTCCCATCTAAGGTTGTAGACATCTGAGTCCTACAACCACCCCTACCTCTACCTCGGGTGAGACTTCATTTTCTAGCCAGGTGTTGCCGAAAGGGTCGGTAGTTAGGGTTTTGTTTGTGTGTTGTTGAAGCGTTGAACCCTGGGTTTTCCCCTATGTGCCAACAAGAACCTCATCTCAGCATAGGTCATCAAGCGGTTGGCCCTGCCGACAATGTCACACCCACAACCCTACACCATTGGATGGATCCTCCAAAGAAGCGATCTTCGCGTCAGCCAACAATATCAACTATTGTACGGAATCAAGCCCTTCAAAGACGAGGTATTCTGTGATGTTGCTCCTTTCGAAGTTTGTAATGTTCTTTTGGGCCAACCTTATTTATGGAACTTTCATGTTGTATATGAGTCTAGGTCTCATAGTGTTATTATTACTTTGAACAACAAATTGTATATGATACTTGAGGAAGTCCCTCCAAATGTTATTTCCTTGATCTCTACCAAGCAATGCAGGAAGGCCTTCTCTCAGACTGGGAAATTTTTCTTCTTCGTGATTCGCTCTTAGATTGAGCGAAAGATTGCAGCCACATCCAAGGCCTCCGCAGACAATATCTCCACGCAATAGAAGAAAGTGGATAAGGTCATGGAAGAATACTCAGATATCTTCTCCACCACCTACCAAATGTTGGGCGCCAACTCAGTGGTCGCTAATTTCTATCTTCAGGATGAGCTATTGTGCCATATGGGTCATCTCTACATTCCATCAACTGATTGTGCAAAGATGATTTGGAAAGATCACTACATTCGAGTGGGAGGACACTTTGGTGTCGAAAACATAGTGGTAATGTTGCAGAAACATTTCTATTGTTCAAAACTTTGATAAGATGCCAGCAAGTATATCAGGCCATGCACTACCTACGCTATTATAAAATTGAGCACTAAGAAATAGGGCCTATACACCCCTCTGCCTACTCCTAACAGACCGTGGAATTCCATCTCAATGGACTACATGCCGGGTCTCCCATCCACCAAGAGGAGAAATGAAAGTTTTTGTGTCTTTTGATCGTTTTTCCAAGATGGCGATTATATCCGCCTGCAAGAAGAACATCATAGTAGAAGCCACTGCTGAGATCTTATTTGAACAAGTATGGGTACATTTTAGGATCCCACAAATTATTATCTCAGACCGTGATAGTCAATTCCTTATCACATTCTAGTCAAGCATCTGGTCACTGTTGCATACCAAGCTCACCAAATCCACTTCCTTCCACCCCCAGACATATGGCCAAACTGAGGTTTTCAATCGAATAATCATACATATCTTACACATGTACAATTAAAAAAAAACCCGCACATGGGATGAGTCTTCCCTATGTCCAACATAGCTGCAACTGAGCCTTGCATAGCTCAACTGACCACAACCTCTTTTAGGTGGGATTGGGATTCCAACCATTGGGCCCCATGGATGTTGCACTACCCCTGGCAACCACCTCAGTCGACTCGTCCCATGATCCACCAGAAGCTAAAAAATCCACCCAATTCATTGAGAGGATCTAGTACATCTGCCAACGGGTTCAGGATATTCTACAGAAGTCTAATGCCAAGTACAAGCAATGCCATGATTATCATTAGGTGTCACATAAGTTTCAGGTGGTGAAAAAGTTTGGTCGCACTTGAAGAAAGAACACCTTACAGTCCTCCATCGAAATATTCTCCCACTCTGTTATGGGTCATACACCATCACCAAGGCTCTGGGTGACAATGATTTTGAGCTCAACATTCCCCCTTTCCTTGGCATGCACCCAGTCTTCAACGTGGCTCTCCTTCTATCACATTTCCCACCATTATTGGACACCTCGAGGATAGCAGAGCAGTTTACACCAACAGAGATCAACCCTAAATGCATGCAACAAGAATCCAGTGATCATATTGTGGACACACAGATCAAGGGCACTCGACAGCAAAGGATCCATCTTTATTGAGTCACCAAAGCAGGGCAACTCCTGCACCAAGGCAAGTGACTCACCCGAGGCCAAATTCAGCAGAAATTTCCTCATCTGATGGAGGAAATCAATGCAATGGAGACCATTTGTTCCTAATGAGGGAGGATTTATTTGGTGGATATCGGTGGTCACCCACCTATTCCACTAGCTTGAAAAACAGTTTTCCACCTTGGTAATTTCTTGACATTTTTTCTAGTTCCAAACTTTCGGGGCCGTTTTGAGGCCCTGAACGACGTTTTTTCAGGATTTGGGGCCCAGGTGACTATTTTATCCATTGAACTAAGCCAGTTGAAAATCATTCTTCTTGATTATACCTTTCCAATGGGCTATCGTGCGCCTAAAATGGAGATCGTATGCAAAAGTGATGACCCCGAGAAGTTGATGTACTAACTTACCCAAACGAGGCCCACATGACTTTTGGCGCTTCATCTCCTAGGGTTAGGGTTTTGGATGTCTAGTTTTTTTTATATTCCTTGATTCAAGTGGATATCGGTGGCCACCCACCTTTTCGAACTTGCTCAAAACAGTTTTCTGACAATTTTGGTAATTTACTATTTTTAGCAGTTTTTAATTTCCGGGGCCATTTTGAGGGCCTAAATGAAGGTTTTCGGGATAGATATTTTGAATGATAGAAAAAGGCTCTCATTGATCCCCCAAAATGAATCTCCTCGATGATACATTTTCAATGGGATATCGTGTGCCTAAAACGGAGATCATATACAAAAGTTACAACCCCGGGAAGTTGATGTACTAAATTACCCAAACAAGGCCCAAATGACTTTTGGCACTTCATCTTCTAGGGTTAGGTTTTTGGATGTCTAGGGTTTTTGAAATTCTTGTTTATTGTAAAAATTCCTTTAGAGCCTCATTGTAATTATCTTCTTGCGAATGAGAGCATTCGTCACATCTCTTCTCGGAAATAAGCCACCACCATTCCAGCAAGCTTGTTTTCTGCTGCATTTTACAATTTCAGCATATTTCCTTATTGAATAGAAAATTAGTTTCACTATATCTTTGTTATTCTGTGTTAAGCATATTTTAATAATTTGTATTCATTTCATTCTTCTCATAAAATCTAGATCAGTGGTATCAAAGTGGTCTGCTCCTTTTTGTCTGCCACAAGAAGAAGCCACTGCCAAGCTCTTCTTTAAACGAGTATGGGTATATTTTGGGATCCCACAAACCATTATCTCAGACTGTGACAGTCGGTTCCTCTGGACATTCTGGTCGAGCCTCTGGTCACTGTTGGATACCAAGCTCACCAAATCCACTACCTTCCACCCCCAGATAGATGGCCAAACTGAGGTCGTCAATCGGATGATCATACATATCCTGCGCATGTACAATTCAAAACACCCCCGCAAATGGGATGAGAGTCTTTCCTATGTCCAAAATAGCTACAACCAAGCCCTGCATAACTCAACTAGCCACAACCCCTTTCAGGCGGGGTTGGGATTCCATTCATTATACCCCATGGATGTTGCACTACCCCTGGAGACCACCTCAGCCAACTCATCCCCTGCTCCACCAGAAGCTGACAAATCCACCCGATTCATTGAATNTCTCCACGCAATAGAAGAAAGTGGATAAGGTCATGGAAGAATACTCAGATATCTTCTCCACCACCTACCAAATGTTGGGCGCCAACTCAGTGGTCGCTAATTTCTATCTTCAGGATGAGCTATTGTGCCATATGGGTCATCTCTACATTCCATCAACTGATTGTGCAAAGATGATTTGGAAAGATCACTACATTCGAGTGGGAGGACACTTTGGTGTCGAAAACATAGTGGTAATGTTGCAGAAACATTTCTATTGTTCAAAACTTTGATAAGATGCCAGCAAGTATATCAGGCCATGCACTACCTACGCTATTATAAAATTGAGCACTAAGAAATAGGGCCTATACACCCCTCTGCCTACTCCTAACAGACCGTGGAATTCCATCTCAATGGACTACATGCCGGGTCTCCCATCCACCAAGAGGAGAAATGAAAGTTTTTGTGTCTTTTGATCGTTTTTCCAAGATGGCGATTATATCCGCCTGCAAGAAGAACATCATAGTAGAAGCCACTGCTGAGATCTTATTTGAACAAGTATGGGTACATTTTAGGATCCCACAAATTATTATCTCAGACCGTGATAGTCAATTCCTTATCACATTCTAGTCAAGCATCTGGTCACTGTTGCATACCAAGCTCACCAAATCCACTTCCTTCCACCCCCAGACATATGGCCAAACTGAGGTTTTCAATCAAATAATCATACATATCTTACACATGTACAATTAAAAAAAAACCCGCACATGGGATGAGTCTTCCCTATGTCCAACATAGCTGCAACTGAGCCTTGCATAGCTCAACTGGCCACAACCTCTTTCAGGTGGGATTGGGATTCCAACCATTGGGCCCCATGGATGTTGCACTACCCCTGGCAACCACCTCAGCCGACTCGTCCCATGATCCACCAGAAGCTGAAAAAGCCACCCAATTCATTGAGAGGATCTAGTACATCTGCCAATGGGTTCAGGATATTCTACAGAAGTCTAATGCCAAGTACAAGCAATGCCATGATCATCATTAGGTGTCACATAAGTTTCAGGTGGTGAAAAAGTTTGGTCGCACTTGAAGAAAGAACACCTTACAGTCCTCCATCGAAATATTATCCCACTCTGTTATGGGTCATACACCATCACCAAGGCTCTGGGTGACAATGATTTTGAGCTCAACATTCCCCCTTTCCTTGGCATGCACCCAGTCTTCAACGTGGCTCTCCTTCTATCACATTTCCCACCATTATTGGACACCTCGAGGATAGCAGAGCAGTTTACACCAACAGAGATCAACCCTAAATGCATGCAACAAGAATCCAGTGATCATATTGTGGACACACAGATCAAGGGCACTCGACAGCAAAGGATCCATCTTTATTGAGTCACCAAAGCAGGGCAACTCCTGCACCAAGGCAAGTGACTCACCCGAGGCCAAATTCAGCAGAAATTTCCTCATCTGATGGAGGAAATCAATGCAATGGAGACCATTTGTTCCTAATGAGGGAGGATTTATTTGGTGGATATCGGTGGTCACCCACCTATTCCACTAGCTTGAAAAACAGTTTTCCACCTTGGTAATTTCTTGACATTTTTTCTAGTTCCAAACTTTCGGGGCCGTTTTGAGGCCCTGAACGACGTTTTTTCAGGATTTGGGGCCCAGGTGACTATTTTATCCATTGAACTAAGCCAGTTGAAAATCATTCTTCTTGATTATACCTTTCCAATGGGCTATCGTGCGCCTAAAATGGAGATCGTATGCAAAAGTGATGACCCCGAGAAGTTGATGTACTAACTTACCCAAACGAGGCCCACATGACTTTTGGCGCTTCATCTCCTAGGGTTAGGGTTTTGGATGTCTAGTTTTTTTTATATTCCTTGATTCAAGTGGATATCGGTGGCCACCCACCTTTTCGAACTTGCTCAAAACAGTTTTCTGACAATTTTGGTAATTTACTATTTTTAGCAGTTTTTAATTTCCGGGGCCATTTTGAGGGCCTAAATGAAGGTTTTCGGGATAGATATTTTGAATGATAGAAAAAGGCTCTCATTGATCCCCCAAAATGAATCTCCTCGATGATACATTTTCAATGGGATATCGTGTGCCTAAAACGGAGATCATATACAAAAGTTACAACCCCGGGAAGTTGATGTACTAAATTACCCAAACAAGGCCCAAATGACTTTTGGCACTTCATCTTCTAGGGTTAGGTTTTTGGATGTCTAGGGTTTTTGAAATTCTTGTTTATTGTAAAAATTCCTTTAGAGCCTCATTGTAATTATCTTCTTGCGAATGAGAGCATTCGTCACATCTCTTCTCGGAAATAAGCCACCACCATTCCAGCAAGCTTGTTTTCTGCTGCATTTTACAATTTCAGCATATTTCCTTATTGAATAGAAAATTAGTTTCACTATATCTTTGTTATTCTGTGTTAAGCATATTTTAATAATTTGTATTCATTTCATTCTTCTCATAAAATCTAGATCAGTGGTATCAAAGTGGTCTGCTCCTTTTTGTCTGCCACAAGAAGAAGCCACTGCCAAGCTCTTCTTTAAACGAGTATGGGTATATTTTGGGATCCCACAAACCATTATCTCAGACTGTGACAGTCGGTTCCTCTGGACATTCTGGTCGAGCCTCTGGTCACTGTTGGATACCAAGCTCACCAAATCCACTACCTTCCACCCCCAGATAGATGGCCAAACTGAGGTCGTCAATCGGATGATCATACATATCCTGCGCATGTACAATTCAAAACACCCCCGCAAATGGGATGAGAGTCTTTCCTATGTCCAAAATAGCTACAACCAAGCCCTGCATAACTCAACTAGCCACAACCCCTTTCAGGCGGGGTTGGGATTCCATTCATTATACCCCATGGATGTTGCACTACCCCTGGAGACCACCTCAGCCAACTCATCCCCTGCTCCACCAGAAGCTGACAAATCCACCCGATTCATTGAATAAATCCAGTACATCTACCAACAGATTCAGGATATTCTACAAAAGTCTAATGCTAAGTAAAATCAATGCCATGATCAACATCGAGTGCCACATAAGTTTCAGGTGGGAGAAAAAGTTTGGTTTCACTTGCAGAGAGAACGCCTTACAGGGCCCCATCGGAAGCTTTTCCCACTCCATTATGGGTCGTACACCATTACCAAGGTTGTGGGTGACAATGATTTTGAGATCAACATTTCCCCTTTCCTTGGCCTGCACCCAGTGTTCAACATGGCTCTCCTTCTACCAGATTTCCCACCATTATTGGACACCTTAGAGACAGAAGAGCAGTTGACACCAACAGAGTTCAACCCTAAATGCATGCAACAGACATCCAGTGATCATATTGTGGACACAAAAATCAAGGGCAGTTGACAGCAAAGGATCCATCTTTATCAAGTCGCCGAAGAAGGGAAACTCCTAAACCAAGGCAAGTGGCTCACCCAGGGAAAAATTCAGCAGAAACTTCCTCATCTGATGGGGGAACTCAATGCAATGGAGACCATTTCTTCGTAATGAGGGAGGATTTATCCAGTGGATATCGGTGGCCACCCACCTATCCACCTAATTCATTGATCGGATCCAGCACATCCGCCAACAGGTTTAGGATATTCTACATAAGTCTAATGCCTAGTACAAACAATGTCATGATCAACATCGAGTGCCACATAAGTTTCAGGTGGGAGACAAAGTTTGGTTGCACTTGCAAAAAGAACGCCTTACAGGGCCCCATTGGAAGCTTTGCCCACTCCGTTATGGGTCGTACACCAACACCAATGCCGTGGGTGATAATTCTTTTGAGCTCAACATTCCCCCTTTCCTTGGCCTGCACCCAGTCTTCAACGTGGCTCTCTTTCGCCCATATTTCCCACCATTATTGGACACCTCAAAGATAGAAGAGAAGTTGACACCAACAGAGCTCAACCCTGAATGCATGCAACAGGCATCCAATGAGAAGATTGTGGACACACATATCAAGGGCACTTGACAACAAAGGATCCAGCTTTATCGAGGCGTTAAACCAGGGCATCTCCTGTACCAAGGCAAGTGGCTCACCGGGGGCCAAATTCAACAGAAATTTCCTCATATGATGGGGGGAATCAATGCAATGGATACCATTTCTACCTAAGAAGGGAGGATTGATCCAGGTATATATCGGTGGCCACCCACATTTTCCAACTCGCTCAAAACAGTTTTCTGACAATTTTGTCAATTTACTATGTTTAGCAATTTTTAACTTCCAAGACCATTTTGAGGGCCTACATGAAGGGTTCAAGATTCTCAATGATATTTGAAGGCTCTCATTGATCCCCCAAAATGAATATCCTCAATGATACCTTTCCAATGAGCTATCGTGCACCTAAAACGGAGATTGTATGCAAAAGTTACGACTCCGCAAAATTGATGTACTTACTTACCCAAACGGGGCCCACGTGACTTTTGGCGCTTCATCACCCAGAGTTAGGTTTTTGGATGTCTAGGATTTTTTGCATTCATGTTTATTGTAAAAATTCCTTCAGAGCCTCATTGTAATAATATTCTTGCGAATGAGCACATCCATCACATCTCTTCTCATAGATAAGTCGCCACCATTCCAGTAGGCTTGTTTTCCACTGCATTTTGCAGTTTCATATTATTTCCTTATTGAATATAAAACCAGTTTCATTGTATCTTTGTTATTATGTGTCAAACATATTTTAATAATCTGTATTCATTTCGTTCTTCTCATAAAATTCAAATCATTCATGTTTATTGTAAAAAGGCCTTTAGAGCCTCATTGTAATGATTTCTAGTGAATGAGCGTAGTCGTCACATCTCTTNCTAATCAGAAATCCCTTAATGAGTCGTCGTACCATTACCAACCATACTTACCATTTTCCATCATTATTCCCCTCCATTTCCTTATCTCTTGGGATTTTAGGGTGTATTGACCCAAGAAGGGGTTGTCCCTCATTCTAGGGGAAGAAGAGGTTAAAGGCCTAGAGGGGTTGGTGTTGGGTAAAAGATAAAAGTCTTATATAAACCTTCTATATGCTTCACCCAGGGATCACCCAAGAAATAAATGAAACACTTATCTTTGAATAAAAGGGGACCCACAATATAATAAGGAATGCTTAAAAGGTTAGTTGAAGGATAGGAGGTCTCATCACGAGTCGACCTATCACATCCATGGATATCTAGTGGCATGACATTGTCATCATCTAGTCACTAAACAAGGTCAGTGACTCTCAGTTGCATGGCTAAGAGAAAGGGGGTCTCATCACGATCCAGTCTTCTCATTTCCATTAGGTATTTGTGGGTGACATTGCCGCCACCTGGTCACCATGCCAGGGAAGTGACCTTCAATCTCTCCTTATGTTATTATGAAAGAAAATATAAACAAATAAATATAAAAGGAAAATTATGGGCTTGGAAAAAGTGCATTGCAGATGAAGGTACCACACACCCTCTACAAAGGCACCCATGAATGAGACACTATGACCCCTTGTATGTCATGAGCCT
This sequence comes from Picea glauca, assembly GCA_000966675.3. Taxonomy (NCBI): domain Eukaryota; kingdom Viridiplantae; phylum Streptophyta; class Pinopsida; order Pinales; family Pinaceae; genus Picea; species Picea glauca. The sequence goes on along the minus strand of JZKD02S1947606.1, from coordinate 43,596 downwards.
TATTCTCATTGATTCTTTAACCCTACGACCTCATTCGCGTTACATGGCTTACAGAGGTATCTCTTGGAAGTTCTCATTGACCTAGGGCAAGACCTACCCAATAGGACACCTCGTCAACCCTCCCATAATTAAGCTTGATAAGTCACATAGTGTCTTTGAGTTGTCAATTGATTGATATAGTGATCTTTGATACACATTCTTAGATGACTTATTTATTGATTGGATCCACTTATCATGATGTTATGACTTGAGATCCTTGGAGGGCGTGTTCATTTGTCTTTGCAGGAACTAGTTGGTGGACAGTTTTGGGAGAGCAAGCCTAGCTTGGGATTCCATAGGGCTAAAAGCCAACAGGTTGGATGCCAGAGGCCTACATGCCAGATGAGAGAGAGAGATGACTTGGACGATGTTGATGATGATTTTGACAACCTATCCCAGCCATTACTTGCCAAACAATTTGCACAGGAGGGGAAAAACGTTCCATTTTTTAACTTGATGTCATGATCTTGGGGGCTAGGGCATGGTAGTGAGGTGACAGTGTTTGACATATGGATGTTTGAGGAGGAGAAGGGTATTCAATATTATATGAGTGTCTGGATTCTTGACACATGGCCTTTGGAGGCCCATCCATGCTTCTACAACACCAACAACTTCCTCAAAGTGGAAAAACATACCCTAAAGGTGTAATTTCCTCCAAAATTAGGGTTTAATTTGTGCAAAACATGAAATTTTAAGTGAAATGCATAATATTATTTTGTTAAGGGGGAAGGATTAGGGTTGTTGACCCATAATCTCGTGTTTTACTCCTTAATTTGTGGACAAGCTATGTTAGCTAAATTTTTGTATAAATAGAGATCATAAGATCTCCTTTTAATCATAACTCTCCCTCTGGTGAGAGGCTTGGTCTGAAATTTTCAGCCCCTTTGGCTAGTTTATCTCTTGTGCACTTGTATTATGGATATTTTATGAATGGTTGATGGAGGAAGACCTATCGCTAGCTTTGGATGATGCTTTCTAGCTCTTGTGGTGAATTGTCTTAGCATTTCTCTTGATATTGGTATGTTTTTTACTCTCTTTCTACCATCTTATTCAAGTAAAGCAATGTTATGCTAGGATCTAGGTGGTCAGTATAAGGTCATACACTTCACCCCCACCATATCCTTCATCATTTTATTTTCTTGATCTCATTGATTTAGGGTTTGCTAAGAGAAGTATAAGGGCTTACACCCTCTTAGCCTAAACCCTAGCTTAGAGAAACTTTCCTTAAGAATTAAAATGGATTACACCCACAAGGAGGTAGCTTCTCTAAGCTCCTTATGACTCCATTAACCCAATAGTAAAGGAACTAGTCATTGATTTGTTGCATTGGAGAATAAAATATTGCATTGGGAAACATGATTTTTGGTCATTTTTACTTCTTGCAAAGTAGATTGTTTTCCTTGTTCCTTGGGCACCTCATAGCCACTAGGGTGTCCCCATATAGGGGATACTTATTGATCATGTTACAAAATTGCATATTCAACCATTAGGGCTGCAGAAACCCTATCTTACTTGCTTTAATAACTCTCTTATCAACCATTGGTTTTTGCTCAAAGCTTCCACACTTGATCCCCTTGTCCTAGCGCACTTTTTGGAAAAGTTTGAGGAGATTTAAGTGGTTAATTTTCTCGTTGTAATACATTGAATGTTACAGCCATAATTCAGAAATAATTTGTTGTAGACAATTGTTTACAACAACCTTATCTTTTGTGCTATAATATTGGCTTTTCATCTTGAGTTTAGCTAATCTTTGTCTTGCAATTTCTACTTGATCTCTAGAAATTATTGAGCAACTTACAGTACCTTTTTATTGTTGATATATATTGTCATATATTTCTGCAAATTAGGGAAAGAAATATTAAATTGTTGATCCAACTAACATACACTATTGCAAAGTGTATTTTCTTGTGTCTCGGGCAGGTAAAATCATTAAGAGAAGTGTTACATCTATTGGGAAACAATTACTTGACTTGCAAAGCATATCTTTCCACATTTCACTCCACTTAGACTTGAACTATAGGGGCTTTATTTCCATTCATATTAATCTCCATATCAATCCCCCTAGGGTCACCAGGATCACCTAGTCACCCTTGAAGTGGGGGACCTACATTGAGGTGACATTGGGTGTAGGATTCTCAAGTTGTATCACTTGTTTCGTGGTTGGGTCGGAATTTTACCAACCTACAACTTGCACTATAATATTTTGGTATCGTTTTCGGGGAAGATTTTGAATCTTATTCATACCATAAATGACACTTTGGTAAGTTATCCCAAAGCCTTTCCCTAAGCTTACCTGGCGACTCAACCCAAGGGACGTTCCCTTTCCACCTTATCGACAAAAAAATTCCTAAAACGCTTTTCTAGTGACTCCACCATGCCACCAAAGAAATGTACAATCAACCAACCCTCTAGGGGTTGTAAAGCACCACCCAAAGGGCCTAGTCCCCCGAAATCCCTTGTCCCTCATAATTTATCATCTACCTCTCCTATCCCTCCATCCTCACTTTTTATTTCTACACCTTCACCTTCACCCAAACCATCCTCACCAAGTGTTACTTGGAGCATGAAAAAAAAAGAGGCACACAAACCTTTGGACATAACAAAGATCCTTGGATCCCCTCATAATCTCCCAAAGGACTTCAAAGAATGGCTACCCATTTTTCATGGGAAGACCTTATTGAACCACAAGATCACTTGTATATATTCATGCATAGTATAGAATATTGTGACTAGCATGAGGATATCCTGATGAAATGTTTCTCTTATACTTTTGTTGAAAGGGCCAAGGATTGGTTTAACAAAATTCCCCCAGGGAAAATCACAAATTGGAACTGTTATCCCCGATATCTAGGGATAACTA
>JZKD02S1947606.1:4991-31334 GCA_000966675.3 Picea glauca | reverse complement strand
TCAATACCTAAACCATTTGATTATGTTGTATCTTAGATTTCTCTAGACTTCATGATATGTGCTTGGACATTATTATTTTTCCCATGCTTCGCCTTGATGGTTGACATTGTGCCCTAGTAAGTGGTCTTCTTTGGGAATGGGTTTGCTATTAGGAAATCCCTTAATGAGACATCGTACCATTAGCGACCATATTTACCATTTTCCATCATTATTCCCCTCCATTTCCTTATCTCTTGGGATTTTAGGGTGTATTGACCCAAGAAGGGGTTGTCCCTCATTCTATGGGAAGAAGGGGCTAAAGGCCNAGAGGGGTTGGTGTTGGGTAAAATATAAAAGCCTTATATAAACCTTTCAGACGCTTTGCCTAGGGATCACCCAAGAAAGAAATGAAACGTGTATCTTTGAATAAAAAGGGACCCACAATATAATAAAAAATTCTTAAAAGGTTAGTTTAAGGATAGGAGGTCTCATCATGAGCCGACCTATCACGTCCATGGATATCTAGTGGTATCACATTCTCATCATCTGGTCACCAAATCAGGGCAGTGACTCTCAACTGCATGGATAAAAGAAAAGGGGTCTCATCATGAGCCAACTTTCTCATTTCCATTAGGTATTTGTGGGTGACATTGTCACCACCTGGTCACCACGCCAGGGCAGTGACCTTCAATATCTCATTATGCTATTATGAAAGAAAATATAAAGAAATAAAGATAAAAGGAAAACAATGGACTTGGAAAAAGTGCATTGCGGACGAAGCTACCACAGACCCTCTACAAAGGCACCCATGATTGAGACACTATGACCCCTTGTATGTCATGATCCCTATGCCCATTGAGTCTTGACCCCTACCACCACATCCACTTTATGTGGCTTAGAGAGGGATCTTTTGGAATTTCTCCTTTACCTAGGGAAATACCTACCCAATAGGACACCTTGTCAACCCTCCCATACTTAAGCTTGAAAAGTTGCATAGTGTCTTTGAGTTGTTAATTGTTTGATATAGTGATATTTGATGCACATGCTCAGATGGATTATTTATTGATTGGATCCACTTATCATGATGTTCTGACTTGAGATCCTTGGAGGGCATGTTCATTTGTCTTTGCAGGACCTAGCTGGTGGACAGTTTTGGGTGAACAAGCCTAGCTTGGGCTTCCATAGGGCTACAAGCCCATAGGTTGGATGTCAGGGGCCCACATGCTAGATGAGAGAGAGATGACTTGGATGGCCTTGATGATGATTTGGAAAACCTATTCCACCCATTACTTGCCAAACGATTTTCTCAGAAGGGGAAAAACGTTCCATTTTTTAGCTTGGCATCATGATCTTGTGGGCTAGGGAATGGTGATGAGGTGTCACTCTTTCACACATGGATGTTTGAGGAGGAGAAGGGTCTTCACCATGATATGAGTGTTTGGATTCTTGACACGTGGCCTTTGGAGGCCTATCCATGCTTCTCCAATGCCAACGACTTCCTCAAAGTGGCAAAACGTCCCCTAAAGGGGTGACATCTTGCTAAATTAGGGTTTAATTTGTGAAAAAGATGAAATTTTAAGTGAATTGTTTAATAGTATTTTGTTAAGGGGGAAATATTAGGGTTGTTGACCCCTAATCTTTTGTTTTACTCCTTAATTTTTGGACAAGCTATGTTAGCTAAATGTTTGTATAAATAGAGATCATAAGATCTCATTTTAATCATAACTCTCCCTCTTGTGAGAGGCTTGGTCTGAAATTTTCACCCCCCTTGGATTTTTTAGCTCTTGTGCACTTGTCTTATGGCTATTTTATGAATGGTTGATGGACGAAGCCCTAGCACTAGTTTTGGATGATGCTTTCTAGCTCTTGTGGTGTATTGTCTTAGCATTTCTCTTGATCTTGGTATGTTTTTTACTCTTTTGCTATCATCTTATTCAAGTCAAGTATTATTATGCTAGGAGCTAGGTGGGAAGTATAAGGGCATACACCCCCACCATAGCCTTTATCATTTTATTTTCTTCATCTCATTGATTTAGGGTTTGCTAAGAGAATTATAAGGGCATACACCCTCTGAGCCTAAACCTGTAATGTCCCCATTTTTGGACAATATTACATTAAAAAGTGTTACTCCTACTAGAGTAGCCAGATAGGGGTGACAGAGAGTTTGAGAGATATTGAGGAGTTTTATTGGGCCCAAATTGCATCGTTCAATATCAAAATCCATTCCGCACAACTTAGATTTGGTTCCATTGCATTTCAACGATTTATGTAATTTTGAGTTATTATGGTTCATATATTAATTAAACTCACTAAGAAGGTCATAATGGGCATATTACTTGGAGAAACATCTTAGTGGAATAGCTCATCGGAATCGGGAGGAAGAGCATTACAGGATAAGATGATGAGAAGTGACTTTCGGTGGTCGAATAAGCCATAAGGATGGATAAATCACTTTTTAGAGATAAAATGGTTAATTAATTAAGTGATTCAATTAAGGAATAATAAAATAAAGTAAAAGTAACTTGGAGGGAAAAGGTCAGCAGTGAATTAGGGTTTCGGGAAGATATAAAGGAAGGGTAAAGAAACCTAATTCATAATTATGTTATGATTTAATGGTGAGAGAGTTTTTAGAGGAGGAGAATTGACCTTCTGTTGTTTTGTGGATTTCTAGAGGAAACCACCACCATTGATTGGTTTTAGTGTTGAGAGACACACCCTAACCTATCGGAGATACCATCCATGGATTTCACCGTTTTATTCAGGAGTATCCAATTTGCAGTGTTTTCATAGCTCATGTAGTGAGGGCGCAAGGGTTAGAGAGGGTTCGGTGTAGCTACTCAAGGCCAGAGATTATCTTACATATTCCTTCCGAACGAGTTGAAGACTTGCCAAGGCACATCTTTTGAGCCACCAGTCATCAAACTATGATGGTGGAATCTCTCAGAGTGCAATAGACAACCAAATAGTGTGCAACTCTTGAGGAGGGGAATTTGGGGTTCCATAGGGAGCTCTAGATCATATCCGACGAAACCATCCTGACCCAGTTCAACATTGGTCAGGGCACACATTTCGATCCATATAGCATCATATTTCTTCAGTGGAATCATTAGGGCACATTCATTGAGCCCGGGATGTGTGCAACCCCCCCAAGGGATGACATCCAGAGCTTCTAGAATCTGATCTTCAATCCATCAAACATCAATAGCAGCCTAGATTCTAGGGTGCTCCTTTTTGGATAGTTTCTAGTCGATTCTGATGAGTATATCCATCAGAGCGAGTTTTCTAGAGCTGCAACAGTTGTCATGAGTTTTCGAACTATATCTTTTTGTCAATCTATCCATACATGCACAGATATTCCTTCATCTTCTAATCATGGGTATTTTATATTAGCTGCTATCAAGTGACGATAGATGATATCTAGCTGACGATTCATCTTCTTTCAGCATATTATTTTATTTCCTACTATTTTCCCTCATAATACATTCGAATGAGATGGTGTTTGTTCCTTATTCTTTATGCATCATATATTCTGCCTAAACATTAATTGAATGAAACACACATGAAAAAATCACCAAGCATGTTAAAACATTAACTCAAACACATTCAGAAACCCCCAGAGTATCATATCTGACAATGGATTTGACAGTTAGCAATGTTTCCTAGACTAGCCGAGTTAGGAACATTATAGTGGTATCTGAGCTGGTTTTCCTGCTAGCCTAATGAGAAATTCAGAGAGGAAAGTTCAGATAAGATAAGGAGGTAGATACATCATTACCACCTAGTGGATTGACAGGATCACAGATGGAGCATACACCCATTAGATGCAGGGAGCTTTGCTACATTTGCAAAATTCCTTGGGATCCAGATCATAGATGCAAGGGTAAAGGGAAGGTGCAAATTGTTGAGGTGCACTATGATAGTGAGGATGAGGAGATGCATGAGAATGCAACCATAGATTCCTATTTAGAGAACTCCTATGAGGCTAGTGACACTTGTGCATCTAAGGGATAGTTGGATGGAAAGGATGATAGCGAATGTCCTTCATCTTCCCCATAAGACAATGTTGAGGATTCAACACTTCATCATAGTGGTGACACTTGTGAGGATTCATATGTATTGGCACTTAGACATGATGAGAATAGGAGGTTGGATTACCTACCTGTGGGTGTATACATGGCTTCCAGGAAGTCATGTGTGGAGGATGATGAGCTTCCTATGGGAAATTCAGAGAGGAAATTCCAGATCAGATAAGGAGGTAGATACATCATTACCAGCTAGTGGATTGATAGAAGCACAGATGGAGCCTAATGAGAAATTCAGAGAGGAAAGTTCAGATCAGATAAGGAGGTAGATACACCATTACCAGCTAGTGTATTGACAGGAGCACAGATGGATCCTACACCCATTAGATGCAAGGAGCTTTGATACATTTGAAAAATTCCTTGGGAGTTAGATCACAGATGAAAGGGTAAAGGGAAGGTGCACATTGTTAAGGTGCACTATGATAGTGAGGGTGAGGAGATGCATGAGAATGAAACCATATTTTCCTATTTAGAGCAGTCTGATGAGGCTAGTGACACTTGCGCATTTGAGGGATAGTTGGATGGACTGGATGATAGCGCATGTCCTTCATCTTCCCCATCAGGCAATGTTGAGGATTCAACACTTCAACATAGTGGTGACACTTGTGAGGATCCATATGTGTTGGAACTTAGACATGATGATATTAGGAGGTTGGATTACCTACCTGTGGGTGTAGACATGGCTTCCAGGAAGTCATGTGTGGAGGATGATGAGCTTCCTATCATGAGTGAGCCTCACTTCTCATCTTCTCAGTCACCTATGCTAGCCACGACACATGAGGATATCAGTGGAATTCTTGATATGGTATAGGAGCCTTGTGTGGGGATTGTACACAAGGAACATATGGATCTGCAAACCCAAGAGGAGAGGTATGGCTTGGAGTTAGTTGACCTTACACATACCTATCAGTATGAGGAGAGTGAGTCACCACTCTTGGAGATTCCATTGATGGACCAAGTTTTGGAGACCGACAACTTGTTGGGACACTTACTCCCAATATCGATCTACAGTGATGAGGATGCACTCCTTATTGGTTAGGACGACCATAGTACATGTATGGACACATTTCTATGGGATCCAGGCGCATATGATATTATTAGGGTGAGTACATAGGAGGATACAGTTTCCCATACAAGATATAGTGCGATTTGGATGGGGGTCACAGTTGGTGATGGCGTGTAGTGGCATACAGGAGGACTCGGTAGCACAGTGGAAAATGGGAAGTTCAATACCTTATCTTATGAGGAGTGTGTTGTTGGAAATTCCATTATCGACACTAGAAGTGAGAGGCATGACGTATCACCCCAGCAGGTTTGTTATCAGGAGTCATGACACTTGACAGGACAGTTGGGAGTTAGTAAGGACATGATCATGGTAGCCACTAGATACATTGATGATACACACACATTGGTGGAAGATTACTGTTGGAGGGCATCGATGTCACATGATAGTTCAGATGGGGAATTTTCCATTGATGATTTTGATACACTCAAAGAAAGAGTGACTGTGATGAGGCCCGACTACTCGCAGTTATTGATGGGTAGAGATTACCTATTGGAGGTTGGCGAGATGTATCATAGGGAACTGAGGGAGCAAGAGATTGAGGTGGACTGACTCACTCATGAGTTGGTGAGAACATGAGGATTATTCGGAGGCACACGGACAACCCTTCAAGAATTAGAGACCAAATTAGAGGATCTCCTTGAGGAGACTAGTCATAGATCCACTATATCTATCTCAATAGAGAGTCAGATATATCCTTCAGTTACATTGTTAGAGGATATTGGTGGTTTGGAAGAGGAGCACCAGTGAATAGAGGATGACCCAATAGTACACCCAGGATCCATGATGTTGCAAGTGTATACAGGAGACCAGTGGGATTCAAGGGGACACACTAGATTGTACGAAGGATATGTACTTAGTAGAGCATGGAGAGTCCTCTCCCTTGCAACAGTATACAAATCTGGGAGATCACCTTCACTGTAGCAACAGTTGCATGAGTGTTGATGGATGGAGAATGATTGACCAGCAGTTTGTGGAGATACCTTTTGTTGTACCCGATGGTTGGTGTTCAGTGATGAGTATAAGTGATTATTTACCATTGGTTTCGGTGGACAATATTCTGGTCAAGTCCGTGGGATTGACCAAAGAATATGATATTTTCCAAACTTACAGTTGGTTGCAGATATTTATGATATCCTTTCTCGATAATTTCATCATTGACAGCAGCACAGGGGGAGCTATAAAGTGGCAAGGGACATGGAGAGTTGGTAGGCTAAAACCACCTAACAGGAGTTTCTTGATTGCATACAGCAGGATAGGGGTGGATCATCAGGGGAAGACAGTTGAGGCCTTGGGAATGATGGAGAGTATCCTAGGCCATGGGACAGAGGATATCTAGGAGGTCGCTACATATTGAGACTCTCATTGGGATGACGGTGGAGGGATTTCAACAATTACCAGTAGGGCACATTAGCACTTAGTGGGGGTTGGAAGTCGTGAACTTCCAAATTTGACATGGGATCCAGGAGTCCATTTGGTAAATAGTTTGTTTCATCTTATGAGTATCCAGGAGTAGAGGATCTAGTATGGATACTTTTAGCAAACAGTCATGATCAGAGTAGAGAAGCATCAACATGATGGTACTTGTCAAAGACTAGCATGGGAACCTAGGATTACAGGGTTTGGCATTTCATTGACTGAGGGAGACGAGTGGACCTTTGCAGGGGGAAGTCACTTTGATTTTCCACTGAGTTTCAGTATTGAGAAGACCATGTGACTAGATGGTGATTCGTTGAGGTCTTGTAGTACCTCACTATGGCAGCATCATGTTCAATTGGTGGGGGTTGTGTTGGGTTTGGTATGGTTTGGTAGGATAGAATCATTTTGGGTTGAGGCCATGTGTTATTTGCAGGAGAATCATGGTGTTGATATGTTACAGAAATACACTTCACAGGCATTTCAGTTCACATCTTGATATGGGATCCATGGATTGGACTGCTTGGTAGTTCAGTGTTTGATGGAGTTGAGTTTCGAGTAGAGCGGTTGCTTGGGGAGTTGACTGAGATTCTTTGGCCATTGATCATTCTACTCATCAAGAGAATTTGGATGTCATGCACGGTGAGAACTTGGAGAGGCCCAATCTTAAGAGGATTCAACTTTGTGTCACACAGGTAGATATGGGACCCCAGTATCATATGCAGATTGATTCAGTTATTGCTTGAGGAAAAGCAATATTCCAGCAGGGAGGATTGTAATGTCCCCATTTTTTGACATTATTACATTATAGAGTGTTATGCCTACCAGAGTATCCAGATAGGGGTGACAGACAGTTCGGGAGATATTGAGGGGTTTTATTGGGCTCGACTTGCATCTTTCATCATCAAGATCCATTCCGCACAACTTGGCTTTGGTTCCATTGCATTTCGATGATTTCCATAATTTTGAGTGATTATGGGTCATATCTTAATTAAATTCACTAAGGTCATAATGGGAATATTACTTGGAGAAACCTCTTAGTGTAATAGCTCATCGGAATCGGGAGAAAGAGAATTAAAGGATAAGATGATGAGAAGTGACTTTCGGTGGCGAGATAATCCATAAAGATGGATAAATAACGTTTTAGAGGTAAAATGGTTAATTAATTAATTAATTAAGTGATTTAATCAAGGAATAATAAAATAAAGTAAAAGTCACTTGGAGGGAAAACGTCAACAGTGAATTAGGGTTTCGGGAAGCTATAAAGGAAGGGTACAGAAACCTAATTCATAATTATGTTATGATTTGATGTTGAGAGAGTTTCTAGAGGAGGAGGAGAATCGACCTTCTGTTGTTTTGTGGATTTCTAGAGGAAATCACCACCATTGATTGGTTTCAGTGTTGAGAGACACACCCTAGCCTATTGGAGATACCATCCATGTATTTCATCGTGCTATTCAAAAAAATCCAGTTTGCAGTGTTTGTGCAGCTCAGCTAGTGAGGGCGAAAGGGTTAGAGTGGGTTTGGTGTAGCTGCACGAGGCCAAAGATTATCTTGCATATTCCTTTCGACCCAGTTGAGGAATTTCCATGGCGCAACTTTTGAGCCACCAGTCATCAAATTCTGACAATGGAATATCTTAGAGCATACCAGACAGCCATATAGTGTGCATCTCTTGAGGAGGGGCATTTAGGGTTCCAAAGGGAGTTCTGGATCAAATCCGAGGAAACCCTCCCGACCTAGTTCAGAGTCGGTCAGTGGGCACATTTCGAGCCATATAGCAGCATATTCGTCAGTGGAATCATTACGGCGCACTCATTGAGCCCAAGAGGTGCACAACCCCCAGGGGATGACATCAAGAGCTTTTGGAATCTGATCTTCAGTCCGTTAGTCATCAATAGTAGCAATGAGGTTGATTTTCTCCTTTGTGCTTCTCTGTATTGCCTTCACGTTGTTAGGGATGCAGTTGTACGTTGTTGTCAATCCACGATCTAACCTGTATGTGCGTTCTTTCTCTTCCTCCTTCTTTGTAGTCAACTGGTCGCAGGTTATCTGGATCATATCTACGACCCCTCTGCCCACCTATAGATTTGTGGCATCCACGCAAGCCCTAGACTGTACTTTCTGCATGACGATGGCATGTAGCCCTTATAAGGCCTTTGTTGGTATGTACACCATGACCATCTCGAATTTCTCTACTTCCTCCAAGGGTTTCTGCGATGTCTCCTGATCGAATCTAATCATTTGAAGTGGTATGGTGAATGTTTCCCTACCCTAGAAAACAAACTACACAATCTCTTCACCCTCTTTCTGCGTAGGTGGCCTATGTACCTTCTCCTGTTTTTGTGTGGTGGCATGTCATTCTTCCCGGCTCCATAGTTGTTGTATGTTTTCATGAAACTCTAAGAGCTCGACCATAATTTCTTCCCTTTGTGCCTCTGTTGTTCTGACCACTTCTTCACTCGTGTCTTGGACCTTGTCCGCGACAAGCTCTACATCATCCCATGTCAGGGTGATGCATGGGTTTGTTGCCTCATACTTGCGCTTATTGCACACATATTTTCCTTGTGTGAGCTTCCTTGTTGTCTGTGAGGATTGTGCCCCACTTGTTGTACCTTGAGTTCTTTCTTCTGCAGCCTATGCAGTATCCTTCTTCTATGTTTGTGGTCGGCTTCCTGTCCTTATGGTAGGTGTTCTTCTTCGTCGTTTCAGTACTGCGCTTCTTCCACTTGGTCGGGATCATGTTATGGTTGTTCTGGTATTATTAGTCGGGCTACCTGTTCAGGATGGTGAGCCTGCTTTGGTCATATATTTGGGCTTGCAGGACTACATCATGCCTGTCCTTGTGGTTTTTTTTTCTACTAGTGACTTCCACTACGTAGGCCAGTGTTTGATAATCCAGTCCACTTCCTCCCTCGTGATGCAATACTGCATCTTTAGCCACTCGTTTTTGGGATCCCTTGCGGCTTGGATCCATACATGATGTCGGGATGCTTTGAATTTGGCTATCCCCTCTGTCTCCTACACTATCTCCATAGGCATTTGCCACACATTTGTTGTGCGTTGTTGGATTTATTCTAAAAACATGGCAAACACAGTGTTGTTTTCCTGTTATGTCTTGTTGTCCTTTTCTTTCCAGAGAGACTCATACCTAGTCGCATAGAATTTTCCCACCCTATCCAAAAATGTCAAGAACTTGGGCTCCTTCCACCCTAACAAGGCTATCAGTATTATTAACCACGAGTAATGGAACTCGGCTCCATTTTCCTATGCATCGCGACAGTCAAGTAGAAACTGGCTCAGCAGGTACGACGCCTAGTTGAGCATCATTCCCTTAACGCATTGCGCTGCTACTGCAATCACACTTGATGACGCTTCCTCTCTATGACATTTTCTTAGTAGCTTACATGCCATCAATTTTCTTGTGAAACTTGTCTCATTTTCATTAATGTCTTTGATGACAATGTCTTTGTTTCCCTTGGTCATGTCGAACTACTCTTTAACTTGTTCCGCCAGTTCTTTCTTATGCACTTTGTTATCTAGATACTCTTCTGGTTTCACATCGAATGTGGGAAGTCTTGTGATCTTGGAAATCAATGCCGCATTGATCTGCACCGGTCTATCCATCCATAGGATGCCTCCATGTAACCGAGAGACCAATTGTTTGACGCAAAGGTTGACATTCTTAATCCCTGAGTTATAAAGTCTTGCGATCCATTGTGCGAGCTCCATCACTGGTCGTCCTAGGGGTCTAATTTCCCCTGTGTTAATCAAATAGTTCTCCTCGCCTAACTCTAGAAATTTGGATGTGTCGCGCACGTCATGGTCTAGGTACCTTTCCCGGTGTGTCATCGACAATGGGGACTGTGTCTGAGAGAAAAGGGAGGGTAATATACATACTGTTAGATGTCTTTCTTTTCTGCCCTGATGCGTCTGTGTCTTCTTCCTCCCTGCCAGACTCTGGTCAGTTGGTGATGTCTTCGACCAACACTTCATCTTGTGCCTGGGATTGTCACGGTCCCACTATGTCATCGGGTTTTGTAGGTTCTTTGGGGTTAGGTTTCGAAGCATCGTTCCCGGCCCCGAAGCTCTTCCCTATCTCTCCTTGCTGCACTGTAGGAAGCTCTTCCTCGACCTGTGTCGGGCTAACAGATTATGGGTTTGAGGTGGTAATATCCTCGAGCTCGACTATATTCTCCAATTGATTCATTCATTCCTTGTGCCTTTGGCCCTATTGCGTAACCTGGATGAACTATCCTAGCGATTCAAACTTTGGTGGAGTCATCTTTTCCAACTTTCACAACTTGGCTTGCTACTTTGCCATTTGATAACTAGGGCTCATAATATTTTTCTCGCTCTGAGCTCCAAATTTTGCTAAGTGTTGAATACTATGTGCTTTCCACCTTTTATAGACCGGGTTGTGTTCACTTTTCAATTTTTGCGTGCATTTTCACCGACTTTACTTTTTACTACACGCGGTCTTTTGATGTTTGTCGCAGTAAATACTACGTGCAAATTTTCCCTGTGTTTTTGTATTTTCTTTCTTTTCTAATTTTGTATTTCATTTTCCTTCTTTTTCTCTTTTTTATTTCTTTTTGTCATTTTTCTATCCTAGCTTCTACTATATTACACTATGTACATGTATGTCCCATTTCACTGGAACTTTCAAGCTTCAGGAGGTCGACTGTCCCTGTATGGTTTTAGTCAACTACCATTTATCATTCCCTTGAGTTATGTTCATGCCATATCCTTTAGTTGTACATATCCCCCATCTGTGACAGTGTTTACTTCACAGGGCCCTAGACAATGAATTCTAAACTTACCAGGATGTTGAAAAAATTTATTGTCATAGAGCAACACTAGGTCTCCTTCCTTGAAACTCTTCCTCTTGATATGTCTGTCATGCCAAGATTTGTCTCTTTATTTATGTACTTCTTGGTAAAATCCTACCAGAATCTTATGCTCTTCCATTTCCATTAGTTGGTTTAGCCTCTCCTTTACCGTGTCTCTTTCTGTCGTGTTGGTAATTTTTGCTACATGCAGACTAGGTACCGAAAATTCTAATGGTACTACTGCTTGGTGCCCATACACAAATCTGAATGGTATTTGTCCTATCAACTTCTTGCATGTAGTCGTGTATGCCCATAATACTGTTAGTATTTTCAAACCCCAATAATCCATGTTGACATTGCAAATCTTGGTCACTCATCAAAATTCTTGGACATCCAAATCTGGTGATTACTTTCTCAAACAAAAAGTGTGTTGTTGTCTCTGCGTTGTAGTCTTTGACCGGTGTTGCTTATGCGCATCTTATTAAGTATTTTCTCGCAGTAATGATATATATTTCTCCTGACCTTTTTGTTGGTGGATGGATTGGCCCAACAAATTCTATTTCTCATTTGTCAAATACCTACAAAGTTACTTGTGGTCTTAGGGGCATCTCATCCCTTTTGTTAGGTTTACAAATCCTCTGACAGACATCACATTTCTGGAAATATTCCTTAGCATCTCTGTGAATTTTTGGCCACCATAGTCATGTGCGCAATACCTTTTGTGTGGTATCTTTTCCTACATAATGTCCTCCAGCTATTCCCTCGTGAGCTTCTACCAAAATTCTAGGCCTTTCATGTTCTAGTACACACCTTCTCAAAATGTTGTCTATGCCCATTTTATCTAAGTGTCCTGTAATTAGTTGGTATTATACATCTCTGACTACCAAAGTTTTTTTCTGCGCAGTGTTAAAATCTTGTGGCGCAATCCATGTACTCAAGTATTTAATAATATCAGCAAAATATCCATCAACTACTTGTACTGATAACAATTGTGCATCATGGAATTTTTCTTCCAAATTGGTAGGTTCTTCTCCATTAGTTACCCTTGACAGGTTATCTGGTCCTGCATTTAGCTTTCATGGTTTGACAATCACTTCAAAATCAAATTCATGAAATAACAACAGCCATCTACAGATCCTCCCCCCCAACACTGGCTTGTTGACTAAATATTTTAGGGCAGAATGATCTGTGAACATCTTAAAGTGTTTTTCCATCAAATAGTGCATGAACTTTTGAAGTGAATATACCATGGCTAAGCCTTCTCTTTATGTGGTATTATAGTTCTTCTCTGATTCTGACAGTCTTCTACTTGCAAATGCTATAGGGTGGTCTAAATCCCCTATGCTTGGCTGCTCCAGAATTTCTCCAAGTGATATGGTTGATGCATCTACATGCACATGAAAAGTCTTTTCCCAGTCTAGGAATACTAGGATAGGTGTTGTGACCATATTTTCTTTTAAGGTGTCCAACCCTTGTTTACAGTCCTTATTCCACTGAAATCCGGTATCCTTCTTCAACAGTTTTTCCATTGGCGCAGTAATCTGTGCATAACCCTTTATGAATTTCCTGTAATAGCATGTATGTCCCAGTGTTTCTCTCATTTGGCACACTGATTTTGGTGGTGGTAAATTGACAATGACTGCAATCTTAGAAGGATCTACTAGCAAGCCTTGTTTACAGACTATATGTCCCAATAGTATTCCAAAAGGTGTCCCAAAAATGCATTTATTAATATTCAATGATATCTGACACTGCCTTCATCTCTCCAACATTAAATTTAACACTTCTACATGGTCCTTTAACAAAGTATACACAGTCCAATGATCTAGATATACTTCTAAAAATTGATGTATAAACACTTTAAAAGCTCAAATGGAATGATTGTGTACTAGTAGGATCCTCATTCTATGGAAAAAGTAGTCTTATACCTATCTTCTGGAGTTGTCTTGATCTGATGGTAACCTAAGAATCCATTTGTAAATGAATCTTCTTCCTGGCCTCCCACATTCTCTAAGAATTCATCTATGAAAGGGGTAGGAAAAGGGTCATGTAGGCAAGCATCATTCAACTTTCTCAAATCTACACAAATCCTTACCACCCTTTGTTTCTTTTCTTGCACTACCATGGGAATTATCCATTTAGATTCCTCTATTGTCTCTATGATACCAACTTCCAACATTCTATCAATTTTAACCTTCACTTTATGCTTATACACAGGGTTAAATCTATAAGGTCTCTGTCTGAGAGGTCTTGCCTCAGGTTTGAGAGGTATCTTCATCTCTCCTAGATCTTATGCTATGCCTTTCATCTCTATAAAGGTTTTGGGGGAACAGGTCAATGTATTCATGCAGTAAATTTGTTATCCTTACTACTGTTTGTTCATCCCAATACTTTCCATTTTAGGGTTATCAGTGGTCCCAATGTTGACTTTCTTCACCTTGATAGGTGTAGCAAATACTTCTGACTCCAAATATGGACCTTCCACCTCTCTTTCTCCTTCAATTTCTGGAATCTGAATGTTGCATGGGTCATCCTCGTCTGGTGCCTCTTCTTCGACATGATAGCATGACAGTGGTTTCTTGACTGTCTGTATTTTTTGTTGTTGATACTCTGTCATGAGTTCAACCTCTAGTTCATCAATAAATATCACCCCTCCTATATGTTTTAGTGTTAAATCAATGTTGGGGTTATCATGTTCAAATGAGAAGGTTACTATGAAATTATGTTGTAATGTTGTCCATTCTGCAGTGCCTCTGTGCATTTACTGGTCAACATATCAGTTTTATAGAGTTCCTTCCAATGTGTGGATGAAATGATGAGGCCATTCTTCTGGTGGGGTCATCCTCCAATGCATTTTGCATTTCTCTAAGTGTTATGCTAGTGTCCCCTATCCATCATATCTCTTCATTTTATTTATTCCCTATTCTGCGTCGAATCTAATGCACAATAATCGCTTACATTGGTACCAATATTGAATTGTCTCTTTGTGTGCACCCCAGCATATTGCAAGTGTAGCTTTGAGTGTGATATCTAGGGCTAAGAATCTGATTTTCTGACACTTCTTATTCATACTGTATGAGGAATTTTTCTAAATCATTTACCCCGTGAAAATTGGGAGGTTATCCTATCTCTGTGCCAACCCATATTACTGCGCAGTCTATCCTTGCACACCTTCTCATGGAGACTTCATGTAATCTCAGTTGCCAATTCTCCAAACCTGTCTCTGAGTCAGAAGCACATGATGTGATGATTCTCCACCTGAGTACCCCATCTGCAGTTGGGTTAACATAATCTTCTCTATGCCCGATGGTTTTGTACAATTTGTTTATTTCATTTAGATCTAAGCAAGTGGGATCTACAAACCTTTATCCTTCTAACGGATCTAATGGCACAATGACTCTGTATTCTCCTGATTTGAATGTCATATTCCTTGTCTTCAAGTTGATTATGGCCTGGTAATCAAATTCTCAATCCAAGCCAAGCAATGTTGTATAAGGTGTTGTGACATCTACTATTTATATTACTTCAAAGTCTTCCTTAGTGCGCACTCCATCTAGATCTACTGGCATGCCTTTTAGCCTTCCAATTGGTAGAACTCTATGTTGATTTGTTAATTTCAACTGGACGGGTGAATAGCCTAGTGTGGGCTCTCCCATGCACTTCCATGTCTTCTTAGGTAGAACATTTACCTCAAAGCCTAAGTCCAGCAGAATATCCCCCATGTTGAAATATCCTATGTTAGAATTCAATATAAATTCCATGCTTGTCCTCCTTGTATGGAGGTGATTGATTGTTTTCTTCTCTAACTTCCCCTCTAGCTTTGTGTTACATCTTTCTAACATTTTTTCAAAACTTTAACGGATGATGGATCATTCAGTAGCTTAACACAAGATTGCAGAAAAGTATTTATGGTACTTACTTGTCCTAAAGGTTTTGCTTCATTGGTGTGGTCCATTGATAAAGGCATCGCGTACATTAGTATGTTCTGAGTATGTTGCGCAGGTGATGTAGAAGCAACATCTTGTTTTATAAACTCTTGTCTCGCCTCCTTGAATGTTTCTTTTTCATTCTGTGCATTGAACTTCTTATGTGGTATAATATTCTTCTTCACCCATTGGTGTTGTTCTGGATCCTGTCTCATTGCGTCATTTCTTGTCTTAGCACCTCCTTGTGTGACTATGTTGATGTTTCTTCCATCATCCCTGGCTTCTACAAATATCCACTGAACATTTTGAATTTTTTGGTTCCTTTTTTCTTGAATTTTTCCCAAAAGTGTTGGACATTCTTCTGTGTCATGGTCTATTGCACGATAGTACATACATGTTGTAGGTGGAAGTGGACATTCCCTTACATAATGTCCTGGATATTGGCAGTTGTGGCATACTACTGGACCTCTGCCTCTTCCAAATCCTCCTCTACCTCGTCCTCCACCTCTGTAGCCAATTCGATCTCCTTGTGGTGTGTTGTACTAAGGCACCTGATTATAGTGCGCAGGGTTATACTGTGGTTGTGTGTTGTTATATTGTGGTTGTGCATTGTTATATTGTGGTTGCACAGTGTTGTATGGAGGTGGTACCTAGTTAAACTGAGGTGCAGCTTTCCCTGACAACATTTTACCTGCACCCTATAGGTATCTGAAGTTCTTTCCCTCATCAGCTCCATCATCCTATAATCTTTATCATCGTGGCCCGTTGACTTGCGAAAATTACAGTATGACCTCTTGGGTACTGTCTAGTATTTATGCATCATTGGAAAATTATATGGATCATGCCCATGTTTCTTACAGATCTCGCACCATGGTCCTCTTGCTAGCAAAGGGTTTGGTACTCCTATTTCCATGTATTGCACGAAAGTTGGGCATTCATTCTTGTGGTGTCCTTATGCCCTACATGTGGTACACCAAATAGCTTCTCTTTTCTCTTTGACCTTATTCTGGTTCAGTTGAAATGTGAGGTTCTTCAGATCCTCCTTCAATTCCTCTATTTTTGGATCTATCTTTTGATACTGGTTCTCTTCTAGTTGTAAGGCTTCCTGTAGATCCTCTGCCTGAGTTTGAAACTTATGTTGTCTCAATGGGTATTTAAAGTGTGGAAACAGTGAATTCACAAAGAGATTTCTATGTTGCATGTCAGTCATGACATATTTCAACTTACCCTTCAACTGTTTGAATCTCTGATCAACCTCCCAAACAAAGTCACCTGGTTTATATTTGATTTCAATCATCTCATTCATGTATTGATATTCTAAGCTAGGCTTCTGAAATTCATTGATCAGTATCTTCTTCACATCTGCAATAGTCCTTGTTGCTCTTGGTGGATTGTTTACAGCTAGGCTCATATACCAATCCAGTGTGCAGTCTCTTAGCGTGATAACTAACTGTGCAAGTTTGGTATCCTCATATGTGATCTGCTTTTCTTCCTAGATCTTCTCACAGATGAACAAATGTTTTTCAAGGTCCTCATATTCCTCTCCCAAAAATTATGGTAACCTAATGGTGGGACAATGTCCTTTCATCTTGAACTGTGATGAACTACTACCTCCACGCGGTGTAGATATTTGACTAGTATTGCTTGAATTGGCTCCTCTAGTTGTTGCTCCTTGTTTGGATGTACCTCTTGTTGTCTTTATTCCACCAAAATTCGGTTGTTTAAATGGTGGTGTTATTTCTGGTGTATTAGTCGCACATGGGGTTATGGGTTCCACATTGACACTGACATGGATGGGAGTTCTGTCTTTTGTTCCTACCCTTGGACCGCCTGTCTTCCTTTCATATGTTGCACACAGGATTTCCTCAATCTGCTCCACAACCCAGAGATCCTATACCTCTTCTTCATCACTTGTCAAGCCCTCTCTATTGCCTATGGCTCTCTTATTATTATTCATGTTATATTGGTAGGGTACTCCACTACGCATCTTTCCAGATGTTGGCATTATTTGTTTTATTTGATCTTCCTACATCATGATTGGGTCCATGGCCTCCTTCTTCTTCCCCTTATCCATCTCTTCCTTCATTTCTCCACCTCTTGTTAGTGCTTCCCCCCTTCCCCCATGCATGCAGGGAAGTTTAGTTGTCCGATTCCATCATCATCACACCGTTGTTATACAATAAAATCTTGATTGAAGTACACAACGATCTGATATACCTACCTCTAGGTCCTTTTAGAAACTCCCACTTTGTTGCACTGTAAGACTTCGTTGTATCTACTGCAAATTTTGTGATAAACCCCACAACAATATTGTCTAACCAGAAATCTACTGCACGTGTGAATTTGTTGTTAACTTGTTGTAACTGCGTGATCTCCACAGGATTCCACTCAAGCTTTATGATTCGATTTGTAGGTTGGTTGCCTTTCAACCTCAATAGCCTGTAAATGTATTGACCTGCACATAATAGATCTAGCTAAACAATGATACACACATTTGCAGAGAGAATTGGAAAAAGGAGGAGAGAAAGAATGGAAAGAATTATCATTAACCGTTGTGAATAATGAATAATTTACACATGATATACTCTGTATAACTCAATGAGCTCGACTTGAGGTGAACCAAGTCGCCATAGTGGTGGTCTAGAGTGATCTGGACACACACCAGCAGTTACGGGAGTGAATTGCCACCTATTCTAGTCTCTCAGGCAGTTACGGGAGTGAATTGTCACCTAGTTGAGTTAACTAGTCAACTAGTCTTCAGTGAACTGACTGAACAGAAAGTAGTGAGGAGTTAACTCAAGGAATCAAGGATAATGCGCCACTTTGGTGATGATACCAAGGAAAGATCGAATTAGCATGGTGATGATCCCAATGCAACATCTAAACTCAACTCAACTAGTCAAACTGAAGTGTGAACTGAAAGAGAATATTCTCTAGGTGGAATATTCTCTCCTAAAATATAGGAGACTGGATAATGACTAATTATGACTAATAAACAAATAAAAGCCTTAGGAAAAAGAAATCCTAGGTGTGTGTGAAGTAACTCCAACACCCCCCCCCTGAACATCACTATGGTGAAAATAAATATTGGGTCTTAGCAACGAGGCCATGTTAGGTACCCAAGTACAAAAGATACACTGAAAATAAAGTGAGGAAAGAGGGAAAACCTCATGGGAAAAACCCCCCCTCAAGGTACAATGATTCAATCTCGTTGGGTAAAATCCCAACTATATTTTAATCTACATCCTTCTGATCAAGGAATTTATGCAGAAAATTTATGTTTGGTAGTAATATTCTCCACGGGCTCATCTTATCCTTGGTAACCAAATCTTATGATTGTACAACATGTACAATTGCACAATGAAGTCAGCTTCTTTATTTGGAAATGCTAGAAACACACAGTGCAAATTTCCAAAACACCTATAAATAGCAACAGCTTTCATTCCTCTCTTTGGTAGAGATTTGACTAAACCTCTTAGGAATGCAGTAAGATAGGGTGCTACCCCTTAAAGTCCTCCAAAAATATTTTCATATGACTCGTGCATGAGCCCAAGCAAGCCAAGTGTTGATGTCGTGCTTTGATACCAATTTGTAACACACCCAACCCCTTGAAAATGATTTTTAAGGAATGGGGCATCATAAATTTGCTTTCGTTAAACATCCTAGATCCTATGTCCGAGATCTTCATCCTATTCTTCTCGTCAAGAACTTTCCCACCACTATCGCCACACTCCAATCCGAGCTCCAGATCGGAAGTTATACCTTTCCAAAGTTATGCGATCCTTATTGTCCCAAGGCCATGTGGCGCCCACGTGGATCCTCCTCACACGTTTCGTCTCCAAGTTCCTACATCCACGGTGGGAAGTCCATCCACCGTCCGATCCAGCGGCGATGCTCATTCCCCATTGAACAATTAAGCGAGGGGAGAATTCGGCATTTGGCACTTCGACGCTTAACACCTATTTTCCGTTCTGCACACATATCTTCCAAAGTCTTGAACTCCCGAAGCTCCGAAATGCTGCCACGTAGCTCGGGGCTTTTCAACTTACCTTTGAAACTACGCTCCAATACTCTGGAGTCTCGAAGTCCCGGACTCCCTAAGGGTCCCCACCTACACGTGGTAACGTGGTATACGCAGGGACAGGTGCAAGTGGGTCTGGCCTTTAGGCGGACCTAGTTCCAACGCTCCAGCCTCTCAATATTTACTAAGTCCCGTAAGCTTTCCATGTAGCTCCAGCGCTCGAGCCTTTTGGTCTCTTGGCGATGCTACATCCCAAATCCTCTGGAATCCCGGAGTCCCAAACTCCCGGAGTCTCGGTTACATCACCAACCACTTTGGCCAGGTGGGCATGTACCAAAGGCTAACACGCGGTGAGGGTCAGGGGTGACAAGTGTCCTTAATTATGGATGGGTGAGAAGGATCCGAGGATCGATGGTCCACGTTACTTTGTCACTTCACCCTTCGGGGTTTTTGACGCTACAACAACTCCATTGTTAAGTTTTGAGCTATTATTAGGTTTCTTTTCAATTTACTAGATAACAATAGCATAGGTGGGATCACTGAGAGAAACACAATCACAAGATACACAACATTTATCCTAGGAAACCCTCATGGGGGAGAAAACCCAGCAAAAACTTTCTTAATATAGATAGCCAATACAATGCCAAGACAATAAACCAAAACACTAGAGAATATCCAACATTGAGCAATGTGCCTCTCTCTTCCTTCTCCCAACTGCAGCTACCAAATTTGTGCATTGGATGAGAAAATGAGTGTGATAATGAGGTGCTAGCTTCTTTTATTTATACAAACCGGCAAGTGTTGAAAAGGTGTGTCTTTACTAGGCAAAGCCGACTTGTCTTCTTAGTGGTTAAAACCATTTTAATTATCCTGGGGGATGACTTCTCAATTTGCATATTGTATTTAGGGTTTGACCAATTCACAAAAGGGTATTTTCTCAATTACAATGCCCGACATGATCAATCCACAAAAGGGGATTGATCTATTTAAAAATGAATCATAATAAATAAAATACTCTTTGCAGTTACAATATTTCAACACTCCCCCTTAACAAGAAGGGTATTCTACAAACACAACTCAATACAACATCATCAGAAGAGAGAGAGAGAGAGGGAAGCAACATCAACAACATTTGGAGCACTGACTGGCATATCTATAAATCATCAGAAGTTTTTTCTCATCATCATCATTCACAGCATGGAGCAGGAGTAACATCATCATCCTCATCAACATGAGGCTAAAGTAGCATCATCGTCATCTTTAGCGTGAGGCTAAAGTAACATCATCATCTTCTTTAGCATGAGGCTAAAGTAATATCATCAACATCTTTAGCACTAAAGCTGAAGTAACATCATCTTCAACAAGAAGCTGAAGTGGAATCATCATCATCATATTCAACAAGAAGCTAAAGTGGCATCATCATCATCTGCATCAACATGGATTAGTATAACAGTAATACTTCATCATCATCAATAACAACACAAGGTTGATACAACATCAACAACAACAGTATTACAACATGAAGGTCGGAGAATCATCAACATCAGCACTAAACTGGAAATCTTCAGCACGAACTTGGCATCTCAACAACATCAACACGAAGCTGGAAATCTTCAGCACGAGACTGGAATCAAAAACATCAGCACAAAGCTAGAAATCTTCAGCACAACGCTGGAATCAACAACATCAGCACAACGCTGGCATCAACAACATCAACACGAAGCTGGAAATTTTCAGCACTAGGCTGGCATCAACAACATCAGCACGAAGCTGGAAACATTCAGCACTAGGCCGGCATCACAACATCTTATGGTACTTTGACAGATCCAAAGGATCTGCCTAGGAATCAAAAGATTCCCTAGGATATAAAATCATAACAAAGCTACCACTACTTACCAAAGCTAGCATATACATGCACAAGTACTCTGACAGCCCGTCCTTACGGACCTTCAGGATCTGTCCAGGGATGATCAGTCCCCTAGGATATAAAATACTAATTGAGCTACCCGCTATTGGTCAGGATACCATAGTATCATCAACACTACTACCCCTTTCAAGGGAGGTCCTTTCGGACTATACCAAACTTGTCTCGAAAGTATTTAAACTTTACACGAGACAGAGACTTAGTCTACAACTTGCTCATCTGTGCCATCATATTGGAGCTTTATAGCTCCTCTCTGCATCATATCATGAACGAAGTGATACCGGATCTCTATGTTCTTCAACTCATCGTGGAACACATCATCTTTATACAACTCTGGTTATCACATAGGATCGTGGTGGCTTCCATCTCCAGATCAAATAGATTTGTCAACAACATTCGAAGCTATATGGCTTCACAACTAGCGGAACATGCAGCAATGTATTCTGATTATGTCGTGTTGGGAGCAATGTTGGATTGCTTCCTACTCTTCCATGAGATCATGGTTGACACCAGACTGAAAAAACATCCTGAAGTGCCCTTTCTATCAAAAACACTCAATCTGAATCAATATATCCATACAATATGGAGTCATGATCTCTAGTATAACAGAGACTCAAGAAAATGATGGGCCCTCCATGGCCATGCTCAAGTCGATCTAGCTCTCGGTACTCCATGTCTGGGACTTGTAGGCCTCGAGACATAATCTCCTTAGTTATCCCTAGGCTAGGGGATAATATAGCCCACGGCCTGTCTCTTCTTACCTCTCAAAAAGAATTTGTTTCTGACAGTGCAAACTAGAATGATATAGTAAGCAAAAACCCTTGAGCCAACAACTGGATATGTACCTTATCCCTCCACATGGTACCTCTAGATGTAATAGAATATTCTGATTTTATTTTTGCTTTAGCAGCACTGAGGAAGAGGTTATAAGTTACATTGTATATACCCTTCTACCTTTTGATTTGCTGGCGTGTATATGTGTGTGTGTGTATTTTTCAGAAAAAATTAGAATGATATAGACCTTCACCAGATTCCTTACTTTTCATGGCTTGGAATACCCCATTGCTTGTTAGAGAAACTCTTCTACACAAGCTTGTTTCCAGTTGGCTTTTCCATAAACAAGGTAGTATAACATGAAAATTAAATTTTATGGCGTCTTAAATACCAACTAAAACTAGCAATATTACAGTGTTAGCAGAAGTTAGTTTATTCAGATGAATATAGTGTATGCAGGAGGCTCATCAATAATTCATTTTATTTGCACAGATACTTTACTGATAAATCGATACACGAGCACTGGTTTTGTTTCTATGTTCAGAAATTAAGTGCCAGAATAATAGTACAATAAGTAAATGGATTATTCACTGAAAGCCCCTCAACTTACAACCTGGAAATTAGCAGGCACAGTTACTAGCCAAAGACCTTTATGTGGCTAGTTATAAATAAATTGCACAAGAATGCATATAGTTTAGCATTGTGATTTACTAAGACTTCTGTACACATTAAAGGACCACTAGAGATCTGAGAAAAGTCATCACATTACTACACAGCTCTAAAAAAGCCATTATGCTTCATGGATGATTCTCAGTGTGATTACAATCTCCATGTCCCTTGGAAGGCATCATATACTGGTGTTTGAAGATGTTTTCTGAGCAGTATCTAAAATCCTCAAAAAGTTTACTATGTACAGCAAGCAAATGAAAATGATGATGATAAAAAAATGAAGCAATAGTAGGTTTCATCATGAGGCATGATGTACTTGAGGAGCTCTGCGAGGAGGATGTCTTAACCACCAGCATCTCTGTCGAAGTAGCTGAAACCGGTTTTTCTGCCAGAACCAGATTGCAGCATTGTATTGCTCATTGCGTACTTTCTTCGTAGCAGCTCGCCAGTCATGCTTTTCAACTTCTGCTCGCCCCATTTGACCAACATTTAGTCGAAGTTCAGGAGAATTAAGTAGCAATTTAACTTTAGACAAGCAATCATTAATGTCTCCAGGAGTAAAGAGAAAGCCTATTTTTCCTTCTTCTTCAGGAGGTACAATGTCAGGAATTCCACCTGCACGTGCTGCTATGATGGGAACGCCTGAAGACATAGCTTCTAGAACAACAAAGCCAAGGGTTTCTGATTCTGAAGGTGTAATAAAAACATCCCCACTTGCATATGCCCGGGAAAGTTCCTCCCCATGCAGCATACCAGTAAATACAACTGGCATGCCTATAAACATTTCTTCAAGTTCCTTTCTGTATAATTATGCATAAAGCCCAAGAAACAATAAAACAATTTAACACAGGGGTTTCAAGAATCAGATTGAAACTCTTTAGGAAGTGTCTGATATTTCCAGAGATTCTCCGGTTGGAGTATGCATCGTCATACCTGTATGGTCCATCTCCAATAAATGCAAGTCGGACTTCAGGTAGTTCCTCCATCAGCCTAAAAAAAGCGAAGAATGGGTGTTAAATGGACTGCATGGCTTCTTATGCTGTGAACAGATAGCTACATGACTTTGGGATTTAATTTTAACTTGTTTAATGTAAAAGAATACCAACATTTTAAAAAATCCCAAATTCTTTTCAACTCCAAGGCGTCCCACATGTATAATCAGTGGCTTCTGGGGTTCACCATCCCTGAGATAAGTCACAGAAAGAACTTGTCAACCTTAGCTTAGCATGTCATTCACGTATTTAGTGATAGGTACAATGCATAAATCACTATGACCAACTAGGATGACCAGGATTCCTTACGTGAGGCAAATCCTCATTTCATGACTTTTATAACGAGGATGAAAACTCTCAGAATCAACACCCTTGTGCCAAATACGGATCTTGCATGCTGCAAACAATTACAAACCAATTCAAGTCTTAATTACTGCCAGAAACACAAGCCTATATCCCAGTCATGTAACCAGTGATTAATGAAATTTATTCATATTAAGTAGGTCCACAGTTTAAACAGATCATGAATGTACAAAATCACATGGTATTCCGACCTTAAGAATCCACATCTACAAAGATGATACTTTACTCACCTGCAGCTACTCTAGCAGCTTTGAGTTCCTTAGCAAGAACAGTCGATGTAACTAGAGTAAGGTCCGCAGCTCTGTGAAGAAATTCTACAAAATGTTCCACTTACATATAAGATCTATAAAGTTTCAAGTCATATTTGAACCACAAATTCATCATGAACATCTTACAAAAGACATGCACTTACTGATTATTAACCACATTGGCTTGACAAGCCAGCTGAACGTGTATTTGGGAATGTATCTGCAGAATCCAACAGTAAACAAGAAAACTGAATGATTACAATCATCATATTAACTTTTATTTGAAACTCCATTTCAAGGGAAAAATAATAAACATCATATCAAGTTTAGTAAATCATTTTTTTATGTATTGGAGTAATATTATGGATACTGTTTTTCATTAGCCAACTGCATCTTTCTACTTCAATGAAGGGAAAATATCAATAGCTGAGTACAGATCCTTCTAAAAAAATGTACTACTAAATAAACTTTGATTATTTTGTTGACATCCTTCACTTAACTTTTGGCCATGCCCTCCACTCCTCCAAGTTCTCAACATACGACTAAAGAGAAAACTCCCAACCCGAGAAATAAGAACAGACATTTAAATACAAATCACCTTTCCAAGGCATAACAATAATCAAAACTCTAAAAGAAAACACATGCAATGTGTTGTAGGGGCTAGTTGACTCTATTGACTAGACCCGCCAGTCGACTAGAAATAGTAAGTCGACTGCGGTATTCGGAAATGTAAGTCGGTCGAAGTATCTATTAACCGACCAACGCAGGCAGTTAAGTAGTTACAATTTCCTGGTAACTAGACATATAAGAATATAAATAGAAAAGCACAGACATACTTTGATAGCTCTGTGTGAGAGATTGTATACATGGTACTACATTGCTATATCCTCTAATAAATACAGATTTTTGGGCTCTCACTACTTATGTATGTCTTTGTCTATATCTATATGTGTGTATCTTCTATGTTGCTTATGTAAGGACTACTGGTAACTCTCCCTATTTTCCCCTAGACTACAACACAATGCCACATATGCAAGGACAAAAATCCATGCCCTAAGAACCTAAACAATAATCAAGATACTCAGAAAATAAAGAAATCAGCAAGGTCCTTAAAATCAAAACGATGGTGCGAACAATCAAAAGTAAATGATATAGTCTGCAAAGAAAATCTATAAAAAGAGCAGCCCCACAATTAATACGTGACTAACCCTTTGAGAAATTCAAACAAACTAAAAGTACTATTTATAAGAGAAAAAATCAATGGACATGAAGCACAGATTTTAGTAGGCTTGGGATGTGTTATCCCTGATTTCTAGGGATAACTAGGAGTCTAGGAGATCATGTCTCGAGGCCCACAGTTCCTAGACATGGAGTACCAAGAGCAGGATTGACCTGAGCATGGCCCTGGAGGGCCCATCATTCTTCTTCTTCATCAGACTTGTCCTGTCAGTAGCAGCAGCATCCATCACCTTCGGCTTGGACTTGTATCGGAGAAGACTCTTGCTCGATGAGGTAATTGGTCCAGGTATCATGGTATGTGTCATATTTGATAATTCTAACCTTCAAATATATGCATCAAATTTCTTTCATTTCTAACGACTACTTGGATCTTACATTAACCCACTTGACCAAGGTTGGGGGAATTGACAGGGTATCCTAGCAAGCTTGTACCCATAGGTTTCGGTTAGCCACTAGGGGGGATTTTGAAGAGCCATCGTCCGCTCCCATCATATCATCAATCTTTCATCTTATCTCCCACTCAACTATCCGATTCCCCTAGTCCGGACATTAGGATGACCTGTTTGTGGGGTTACACCTTATCTTGTGGGAAGAAGGGGCTAAAGGCCTAGGAGGTAAAAGCGGTTGGTAAGAAATAAAAGCCATAAAAAATAAAACCTAGAGATGCCTCACCCAGGGATCCCCGAGAAGGCAATGAAAGGCCTCTCAATAAGAAACAAGAGGGACCTGAAGAAAAATGACAAAACAAGACCTAGCCAAGAGGATGGGGGGTCTCATCACGAGCCAGCCCATTATGTTCATGGGTACCTAGCAGT
>JZKD02S1947595.1:13155-23494 GCA_000966675.3 Picea glauca | reverse complement strand
GGTTCTTTCTAAGTCTTTGGGGATTTATTTAATGAATGAATGAAGTGTGGATGTGCTTATCAAAGTGGTGAAAGTGCATTTTTTGTTGTATTTTTCTTAAATAGATCCCATCTTGCAAACCCTAGGAAGGTTTATAGTGGAGAACCTTCCCTTGATAGTATATTTAAATATTGTTGAATTACATAGAACAATTTGCCAGGGCTTGTAGTGGACTACCCTAGTTGTCATTCTATAGCACAGATTCCTAAGGTTTGTAACAAACTACTTTAGGGTTTACCAAAAATCCATATTTCACCTTTGTCTTTCAAGAAAGCTCATAGTTTGACTCCATAAGCCCTAGGAAATAGTAGGCACTAGTCTTAAACCCCTTTAATCAATCCTTAAAATCAAAATCTACCTTCTCTTTATTGTTTTAGGGTTAGATTAGGGTTTGTAGCAATTATTCTTTAATTTTCATCCATGGCCAAGCTAGACATCTAGGGTTTAATTGACATTTTATTCTTGAAATGTATTTTGTCATCATTTATTGCATTGCTAATTGAATTTCCAGCGCTCTAGGGCTTGATGTCTTGCATTTTCTAGGGATGTTATGTGATCTCATCATTTCATAAAATAATTGGTTGTAAACCCTAGTTTAACTCGTTTTTTTATCCCTAGTTTTATTGATCTTTAACTTGTTTAAAGGGATTATTTATTGTTGTTGTTTTAACTTGATATATTGTTGAACATTATCATCTTTTACACAAGTTTTACAACAACCATAGTTTTTTCTCTTATTTTTAGTGTTTGGTGTACCTTCCTAGCCTATTTTGACTTGTTATATATCATAAATAATATTGGATACTTCTCACACACAAATCTGGAAATTGCTTGATTGAACCACCTTATACTTACCTTGAAAACATTGATTTAGTGGTGGTCTATTTGAGTAACTAAGGTGGAAGTGGTAACACTTCCATGTTACACTTGTCTTATCCCCTGTGAAAGGATTTTCACAAAGGTGCTAGACCTTGTGGTAACACACCCTAGTGCTTTCAATATCTAAAATACACATTGGGGCTTTCAAAATATGTTGTATACACTGGTGTTTAATATAAGTATTTTTGAGGCACCATTGTGTATCATTTAATAGTGCACTAGTGCATATTATATATAATTGGCGCACTAATGTTTCACGTTGATATAAGTGCGCAGACAAAAAACATCCTTTATAACCTCCAACCACTCAAATTTTAAACCTCCACTACCAATTGTTGAGGTTTTAATGGATATTTTTTTGATAATTTGGCTAGAAGGTGGTTTCCTTGTAATGGACCCACCCAATGATAACATAAGATCCCTCTTAACTACTACCATGATGTGATGGATCACCTTTTTGGATCCTTTTTCACCCTAGCCTAGAGTTGGGACCTCACTAGGATGTCTAATGTTTAGGTGGGTTCAATAGGTCCTTTTCTCCCCTTGGTATCCCAACGCTTAGTCACCAATTTGACTCATTCTAACCCTTTTGGTTACACATTTGGGGCATTCCTTAAACTTCATGGGTCCAATTGGGGATTCAAACTTCCCCAACCTAGGTCCATGGTCACTTAAGACACCTTAAATTTGGTACATAGCCACCCAAACCCTTATGGGACTTATTATTTACATAGTCAACTTGAGTCGAACCCCCTAAAATTTCTTGATATCTTTGCATTGACCATACCGCATATTCCTTTATAGTACAATGATTTTCAATAGGTAAGTCATGTGACAAAGGGTCATTTAGGCCTGAAAACCCATGATATTGTTATAACCAAACTTGTGGTATGCAACCCAAAGGCATAATACAACTATTCCATAAGACATAGGTATCATTATGGCTACCAATGTTCTCATATGCCTTTAGGTCACTCTTTTGTATATATATACCCTTCTATTCCTCTATGTAAATCCTCTTTGACTCATCTAAGGTTGAATCTTTTATCTTTGGAAAGACCCTAAATTTTCACTTATCTTACTCTATCAAAGCACAAAGCTTTACCTCTTTTCTTCAGATCGGGTTTCTTTCTTAGCATAGAGCTTCGCAATTCAAGTAGAGTATTGCGCACTAAAACAATAGATCTATGCACATAGATTCTATTTTCTTTACTTCAATTCCCAACAATCACAAATTCAGGTCCCGGCAACGGAACCATTTGTTGGCACAGGGGCAAACCCAGGGTTCAACGCTTTAACAACGCACCAAAAAAACCCTAAATACCGGCCCTTTTGACAACACCTACGAAGCAGGTGAAGTCTCACCTGAGGTAGAAGCAGGGGGGGTTATAGGACTCAAGTGTATGTAACCAAGATGGGACATAGATATGTGATTATAACACTTTGTAGAGTATTCAAGCCACACTTAGAAGGTGATATGCATTAGTTCATTAGCTTTTATTAACATCGCAAAACAAACCCTAATATGGATCAACGCAATAACAATAAAGAGTAAACACTTCACCCACTTAGCACTCAACACAAACTTAGATCTAACATTCATTCATCTTTAAGTGAAGCATTAAGCATCAACAGATCTATCTAACTAACATAATAAGCAAAGCACTGAACACATTCATAGCATAAACAAGACAACACAAAGCAACCAAAAGACACAAGATATATGTGGTTCACCCCAGTGTGGGGCTACGTCCACCAACTGCTTCGTCTTCTTTATTATTCTTCAATCTCTTACATTCATCCGCTCGTGTGAACTAAGCCACGAAGTCAATCTTCGCAGAGGACAGAATATCTGTGCATTGAGCACTAGATCCTCCTTCCCAAAATTAGGTCAAGGCACAGAGCCTTACATACACATTCTGTTGCACAAATCACTCAGAAATACTTGCACTTGGCCACTTAGACTTCACTCTCTATGTCCCTTACATCGCTTCACTTCTTCTACCTTACAATATTACTTATTTATACTTTTACAATCCCTTACAAAAGGCCTAATCATGGGTAAACCCATGGGCCAACATCCCATAACCCATTACAAAAACCCTAGGGAACCCCTTGTTGGATCCACAAAGCCCGCAAAACAAGTGAGATCCACGATCTTAGCTCCGCTTGGGTGCTCCTTACTTGATCACTGCGTCGAAGTCCAAAAAGTGGTCAAACCTTACCAATATTTCCTCAAAACTTGGTCGAGGGCCAACAGGCTACCAATGTTCTCATATGCCTTTAGGTCACTCTTTTGTATATATATACCCTTCTATTCCTCTATGTAAATCCTCTTTGACTCATCTAAGTTTGAATCTTTTATCTTTGGAAAGACCCTAAATTTTTAAGTACACACTTGGGTTATTTGTTGATCTCCTTCCTCAATCGCCTAGGTTTTCTTGCCCCTATCAGCTCCATCACCTCCATAGTGTGTCCTTTGGATATATTGGTTCAAATCTTGCAGGTTTTATTGATTCATCCCATAGAATTTACATTGGCATGGCTCCACTCATACTTGGGAAGTTTCAATCCTAACAATTCAAAAGAGGTTCCATCATAGCTAGGGAAAGGGAGGTATAATCCCCTCTACGGGAACTAGGTCCATCTATTCTACAAATTCATTTATTTATCTTTACAACAATATATCTATTGTTTATTACTTATATTTCATATATAACTTTGTATTGGAGATTAATGCAAGTCCTCCCTTGAAGAAATTAGATGTTGAGAGTGCAAGTCATATTGGGACATGGATCACTCTTAGAGGATTGTCACATCTCTCCAATTCAGCCAAGGGAGATTCATCATATACAACAATAAATTATTGGTGAGTTGTCTTCCTTCTTCTCCTCCTAATTTCAACATTAGGGTTACTATCTCAGTAAAGTAATTACCAATCAATTAACCCTAGTTAGTTGATTTGTTTTCCTTGTTATTTTTCTAGTAGAACCTAATTTGAAATATAATATAAATTACCCTAATCATATACATCCCTAGGTTATCATTAACAAGATATTAAGGTCCTAATTAATCTAGTGTCTTACTCTCTCATCCTTATCTTCTTTTGTTTTACCCTAGGGTTTCTCGATTCTTCCCTAAAACCGAATGGTGATTCCACACTTCTACTAGTGTGTCTGTGTGTGTGCTTGGGTGGTCTTTCATCCATGCCTTCATTCTACTTGTGGTGGCACGAATACATTCATTGTTTTTGTGACTTTGGTGACTTCACTGGGGATTTCTCGTCAACCCTCCTGCCTCTAAGCAAAGACTCCATTCACTTTCCCTTGCACTTGGGACTATGGAGTCCTCTTCTTGTCCTCATTCCAAATCTTTTTCCCCAATTCTCTTCATCTTGGGGTTAACCAACTCTATCCTTAAAATGTGTCTAATGTATCACACCTTACTCAAATGTATATTTATAACATTCCTACTTGTATTTATCCAAGCACTCATACAACATTTCCAATCCAAACTTTTTAACATAGGAGGACCTACCATATATTAAGTGAACTAATTTAACCATTGATGATATCCACCACTTCCTCCCAACACAATACCCTTCATTGTTCCTCATAAAAAAAATTCATATAACTTTACCCCCTCCTAGCCAAGAAAACATACAAAAACCTACCCCATGAAGTACATGTGATGAACTCATGCCCCACATGTGACAAATTTGTGAAGAAATAATCCTTGGAGAAATTGAATACCTTAAAGAATCCCTTAGGAAACTATCCCCGCCTTAATAGATTTATTAAGCCAAACCTCCATCCTTACCTCAAATCCATCCCCATCTGAAGCCCTACATACCTCCACCAATCTAGCATGAGGATCATGAGGTGTCCTCTCCCAACTCAAGTACTCATACAACTAATCACAAAGACTTAGTTTTATACACTTTCCCTAGTTTAGACAAGTGGTTCAAGTACCATAAATGCAACACTCAATACACATATGAATGCATTATCCTTCAATGTAAACACTCTTCTTCTTCCCAAAAAGGTTCACAATCTTCCCCACTCCACGTCCTTACCCTTAAATGATGCACTACTTGGAAACAAGTTGAGGCATCTCAACCCAACACTTTCTCAAGAAAAATTTCTCATTCTTAACATATTTACACCATACTTCCCCCCCAACTTGAGGCTGCATCGAAATACTTTGAGGCATTCCTCCCATCACAGGCATGGGAAGATATGTCTCTTGATTCATTTCAACCTCCTCCTTATCATATAGGATCCATCAACATGGCCTCTCAAGACCTATAGATGAAAACTTCTCTAAAACACCTCAAAATTGATGAGCAGTTGACCTCCAAGATTCCCTCATTGCCTTCTTACCCTTCATCTTGTTCATCCTCACCTAGAAAGTGTGCCTCCTCTAAGATTTTTTGGATCACTTGATCCTTCTCTCCTTTCTATTTTGCATCTTCCCCGATCTGCGTATGTCAACCCCTCCCCTTGTCAACATTTCCTTTTCCTTATCTCTTTGCCTTAAATTTTTGTTAGTCATCCAAAGTGGCCCTTGCTAACCTCAAGAGGGCCCCATCTTTTAACATGATTTTGTTAAGTTGAATGAAGCCTCAACTCTTATGGGACCTTTATGGGGATAGCTTGGCCCACCTATCATCATCCCTATCCACCTCCTACCTGGTAGAACTCAATCTTCTTTGTATTACCCTTCCCCTTATCCTTCTCGTAGACTTCTGTGCCTTTTTGTTTTCTCTTTCACTTT
Source organism: Picea glauca (assembly GCA_000966675.3). Taxonomy (NCBI): domain Eukaryota; kingdom Viridiplantae; phylum Streptophyta; class Pinopsida; order Pinales; family Pinaceae; genus Picea; species Picea glauca. The sequence goes on along the minus strand of JZKD02S1947595.1, from coordinate 17,800 downwards.
CTCTCATCCCTTGGATGCTCAAGGAAATCTTCTCCCCTTTGTTGAAGTGCCTCTCTCCCCCTTTTCTTTGGTTGCATTATTAATAGATGAGACCCATCTAGGTCATTTTCTTGGGTATGAACCTACTCAACATAGCCTCTCCCCAGTTAGGATGAACTATCTCTTTTGTGGTCTCTCTCCAAATATGTCCCCTCAAGTGTTTGTGTTCCATATCCTGCAACTATGGAGCCCCTTATTTGATGATGGAATCTCCTCCCCTCACTTGCTCTTCCTCTATCAATATACCAATGAAATTGGTCTTCTTTTTGCTTGCATTGACACTAGGTTGGTGTAAGCCACCTCCTATGCTCACATCAACTCCCCGTTAGTGTATGCCACCTCTCGTATTCACATTAAATCCATGTTGATGTATGTCACTTCCCATGCTTGCACTAAATCTAGATTATCATCCATTGCCTCATGTTCATGGTGACTCAACATAGTGTATGTTTCCTATTATTCTCATTCTCTTTGGATTATCATATGTCATATGAGACTTGCATTGTGTCCTCAACCAATGTACAACACCTCCATGACTATGATAATCTTGGACCAATGTATGTTTCCTCCCATGTCCATTCTAATCTTTTATTATCATACGTCACCTTTATGCTCATGATAACTCAGGATTAGTGTATGTCACCTCGCGCACTCGTGTTGGCTCTTAGTTCATGTATGTCACCTAACCCCTTTTCTAACACCATTCTAGCATCACTTTCTCCCTTCTCTCTCCCTTATTAGAATTGCTATAACAATATCACCCCCCATCATTTTCTTTCATTTTCTCGTTCATTTCTTTCCCCGAGAGTTCATGTTGCTATCCCTACCCTACTCGAGGCAAGCCACTAACCTTTGTGTTCCAGGTGGATTTTGGTGGCCACCCACCTATTCCAACTGGCTCCTCTTGACATTTTTTATTTCAACACATTCTTCTGTAATTCTTTGTAATTGTGAAATCTACACTTCCGAGGTTGTTTGAAGCCCTATCCAGCTTCCAGGTGGATATTGGTGGCTTCCCACCTAATCCAACTGGATTATTTTGGATGCTTTCATGTCAGTACATATTTATGTACTTCCAGGGTCGTTTTGGCACCCTAAATAGTGTTTTTTTGGCTTGCCACAGTCAAACTATAGACGAAGTTAAAGTTTGATGGTATAATGTGTAGTTATCGAAAATACCTTTCCAATGGGCTATCACGCGCCTAAAATGGAGGTCGTATGCAAAAGTTACGACCTCGAGAAGTTGAGGTACCAACTTACCCATCGGGGCCCACATAACTTTTGTCGTTTCATCTCCTGGGGTTAGGTTTTTGGGATGTCTAGGGTTTTGAAATTCATGAGTAATGTTAAAAAGGCCTCTGGAGCCTCATTGTAATCATTCTGCTCAGATGGATGCGCGTAGCAACCACATCTCTTCTTAGAGATAACTACCACCAATCGAGCAAGTTGTTTTTAGTTCTGCAGTTTTACAGTTTCAGCCTATTTTATCTATTCAATAGAAGTTATTGTTCACTGGATATATTTTTTTGTTCTCCGTATCTCTATGTTATTGTATTCATTCTATTATTCCTTTTGTTTTGCTCATAAATCTGGATCACTGGTATCAGAGCGGTCTGCTCTTCATTTGTTTTTATTTGTGCATGTCCTCGACAAGATATGGGTACAAGAAGTTGGAAATTGAACCAGTCGATCCTTTGCAATATCGGCCACGCTGAGCCCGACAACAACCCATGGGGGATGAGAAGAAATATGATAGAGCAGGAGATCCTTTTAAAATGTTGCTCGAGGAATCCCTTACACGACAAAGGAACGAAATGATGGACAACTTTTCACAAATCCTTCGACGGCTTCCCCAGGAGATGCATCTTCATCAAGCGGCCATGCAACCCCCTTCAAGGTACAAGTAAATTTTGATATTCCATTATTTGAAGGACTGATAGATGAAGATGTTGTAAATAAATGGTTGAATCTGCTCATAGGGTATTTTTCGGTCCACAATTTTTTCGACATGGAAAATATTAATTTTGCACTCCTTAAGGTCATCCCCCATGTTAAGGACTCGTGGGATACTTACTATGAGCAAAGGGCCATAGAGTAATGTTCAATATTTGCGGTCTCCCCCACATGGGATTCCTTCAAGGATGCCATTAAAGAACAATACTACCCTGTTGGAAGCTATGAGGATTAATACACAAGATGGACCAGGTTGCATTAGGAAAGGGACCAGACAGTACCAGATTTCACCAATATCCACCTGGATCACTTTGTGAATGTAGGTCCCTAGCTCACCTCAACATGTTCCTGCACCATCATGCCTCGATTATAGGTAAGCATAGATAGGGAATTGTCATTCTCACTCTCAATATTGTTGATGGTTTTATAGTATAGTTGATATTATTATTGTTAGATTCCCTAATGCTTTGCATACATGTTCTAGTTATTATTTGACTTACATAATCATTAAGAGCTTGCTAACCTCTAATCTCATAGTTTAACTATTTTATCATTTACATGGTAGTTAGACTCATTTCTCATTATCATGTCACATATCATAGTTTACTTGCCATCATTCTTACTAGTAATTAACCTTGCTTGTTCCGCTATCCCAACATTATTTCTTCAAATGCATCACTCACTTGTTGATATTTTTTTCTCTTTTGTCTTATGTTTGTTTGACATCATACTATTCCATGGGGAAACCCTCGTGGACTCGCCTTGCACCGATGCTCTAGGCATGTAGGATTCCACATGTAGTGTGGGATATATAGTCCCAATCAGTGGAGGATTTCATCACAACATCGATGCATTGGATTACACTAGAAGAACCCCTAGATTACTCCTTTTCACCTGCTCACTTCTCTCCTTCCTTGTAACTCACTACTAATCCCATCTCATGAATATCAACTCATGCAAGGAGGGGGGCGTGTAGAATATGATATTTTCACTTAGGTTCTTACATATTCCTACCCATTGGGAGGTGCCTTTTGTAGTCCACTCCTATGTCAGACTCATGTGTGACCTTCCCATTGATGATACAATGCCTCTCAACTATTGATATAATGTGATGGATCTCCTTCCTAGATCATTTCTCATCCTAGACTAGAAGTGGAACCTCACTAGGATGTCTAACACTTAGATGGGTTTCTTAAGTCCCTAGCCACCTGGTATCCAACCCTTTGTCACCAGTTTGATTCGTTTTGACCTCTTAGGGAATTCCTTAAACTTCATGGGTTCAATTATGGGTGCAAACCCCCTCAACTTGGGCCCATGGTCACTTAGGAATTTGTATACTTGGTCCATGGCTGCTCAAACCTATTTTGAACTTGTTCTTTATAGAGTCAACTTGAGTCAAACCCCATAAACTTCATGATATCTTGGAATGAATGTATTATAGATTTATTTCTGGTACCCACAAGTCGTGTATCAGAGGCTCATTTTGGCCTAAAATCCCACAATATTGTTATAATCAAACTTTTGGTATACAACCCAAGGGCATGATATGATTATTATGTATGGCGTAGGTACCCAAATGACTAATCTGAAGTTCTCTTACACCTTGAGGGAACTCCTTTGTTTATATATAACCTTATATTCCTTCTTGTAAAGTCTATTCAATTCATCTAAGGTTGAACCTTTTCTCTTTGCGAAAACCCTGATTTCCAGGTACACACCTGGGTTACTTGTTTATCTCTTTCCTCAAGCCCCTAGGAATTCTTGCACTTGTCATCTCTAGCACCTCCACATGGAATCTCTTGGCCAACTTGGTTCCAATCTTGCAAGTTTTATTTACTCCCTAGGGCATCTTCATTGGCATGGCTAAACTAAATACCATAGAATTTTTAACCCTAAAACCTCAAGGGAGGTTCCATCTAGGGCAAGGGAGGTATCATCCCTTTTATCGCACGATTTGTAGTTGGGGAAAATCCCAACCCAAGCAACAAATGTGTGACACAACTAGGGACACCTATCATTGTCACCTCAATATATATCCCCCTCGTTTTAGTGATGGACAAGTCCAACACAAGGGAGGCTTCCCATGTGACCTTAAGGGGACGGAGGGAACAAGAACAAGAGTGGTAAGAGGCCCTTATTTCGGTCACTTGAACAAGGTGGCTAAGGCTTCTTAAAAAGAGAGGCTTGGGATAGAAATGATAACGGCTTGAAGAATACCTACAAAATCACACATTAGGACACAAAAGCTAAAGCCAAATATTGTCAAATAAACCATTAACCACTAAGGACTTAACAAGATATGCTTGATTTCCTAAAAATGCAACAAAAAGTAAATTTATAATAACAATGATAAATGTGTAAAAGATGTGTGAAAAACACTGTCAAAAGTTGCAATAATGAAAGCTGCCAACTAGTAGATAAAGATCAAGCCTTTACGCATTAGTTTTGATAGTTATATTGGTTTCTACAAAAATGTCATCAACAACAAGTAAATTGTAACAAAAAGAATATTTAACCACAAAAATCAGTAGTCAATGGCTCAAATCGATGCTCTTGATGAGTACTTTTATGTTCAATAGCTAAACAATGATTTGTATGGTTAAATTATGAAAAAGGTAAGAGGTAGTAGTAAAAGTAGCATCCCTAATGGTTA
>JZKD02S1947584.1:45845-58020 GCA_000966675.3 Picea glauca | reverse complement strand
TAATATGCTAGAGAATGTATTCTACCTAGCAGAAAATGCTAAAGCAAGCATTCGAAATAATGCTAGCATTAATCCACCTTCGACCAATGCATAAGAAAATATATGATTCAAAAAGACCATATACGATCAAATACTTTGGACATGCCAACATATATAACATTGGGAATAGCAAAGCCGACAATAAGACCTCCAATCCGTTGTCCAATCAAATCATGACAAATATGGTACTTTTTATTATATAAAAATCGATGTTTTCATTTCCCTGGTTCCAACAATAGATAATATGGAAATATTTGTGGTCAATGGACAATATAATACGAGGTCAACGAATTATCGATCGCTATAGTCCCTCTATGCCTATGATAGGGACTAATAAGCTATAAAATCATAAGAGTGATTGGTTTTGCAACTTTCACAAATTCTTTGATGTAGTATTTTCAATCCATCCATGTGCATAGCCAATATTATACGTGGTGCCAAGTTTCCACTTACATGCAAGTTTATCTGAATTCTTTAGAATAAATTGACGCAATTTGTCTCATAAATAAATTTATTTGTTAAATAGAGTTGGCGACCATTTGTCTCATAAATAAATTTGTTTGTTAAATAGAATTGGTGACCATTTGTCTGCTAGACAAACTTTGTGACCCTTCTTGTTGGCATAATTATTGCAAATGCATGAGTTTTTTCAGCCTCTTTAAGACCCAAACACTTATCATTTGTTGTTATAACTCTTTGACATATTGTTGGATAAAGTGTTTCAATATGCTTTTTATCATTATCTTACTGCAACATCTGTTGCAAAAGGGAATGTGCCATCTTCCCCTAGGCAACATCCCTCTATTGTTTCTCTGCCTCAAGAAGAGAAAACATGTTTATCTTTGCTTTTTGCACACAAGATTTAACTTTTTATTCTAGAGCTCACACTTTGTCTTTGAAAGAACCTTGTTCTAGTCTTAAGCTTTGAAGGGCTTACTGTACATCCAATGCCACACACTTTGTCTTTGAAAGGACCTCGTTCCAATCTTTGGCTTTGAAGGGTTTATTGGATGTTTCAATAAGGCTATTCCCTTTCACTTGGGAAATATTTCATTCATCTCCACCATCCATCTCTATAATTTGTATTTGTCCTCATGACTATAGAACAACTTTTGTACTGGGCCATACCAAGACTGGAAAAGAAAAACACTTAGCTATTGCTAGTGCTATTCACTACATCATCTTTAATACTACTTGGTCATTTTGGGTTATATTGGGTTTCATAATAAAACATTGCCATGGTCTTCAAGAGATCTAAAAAGAACCTAGATGTTGTAATGGCTCTAGGCACAACTTAGATGCTGTAACCACAAATGTGTAAGACGAGTAAATGTTTCCATGACAAGTTTTCAAATAAAATATTTTAATTGTAATATTGTTATGGTTCTTGTTAAGAACATTAATATGAAAATCTCTCTTGATTTACTTCGACATTTTCATTCGCCCATTAGGGAGTATGCTAGTTAATAGAAGCATCCATAAAAAGAGAGAGAGAGTACATATGCACAAATCACAACACTTCATCATGAAATCACCTTCTCAAAGCAGTGACTTGTTGTTTTTTTTTTAATGGTTTTTTCAATCCTACATTGACGTGATAGAATAACAATATACTAGCTTCATCAGAGTTTAAGAAGTTGTGAGTTCAAACCTACTAGTAACTACCATAGGTACTTTGTGCATCGTGAAGAACATATGATTTGAATTTAATTTTAATGTAACGAGTTTCAAATTGAATAAAAAACACAAATATAATGGAGCACCAAGTAGTACTCAACAAATCACTTATACTTGTTTAGACGTTTTAGACCAAATCAATCATGAAGATGGATCATTTACAACTATTAAAAAATCAATATTTTTTTATAATTTGTCATTTTAAAAGTTAATATTATTAAAAAGTGTTGTCTAATTAATCTATGTTTTGGTTATTTTTGTTGGCTACATAAATATGCAAGAAATCACAATATTCTATTATTTAAATTGCATTTCTGAATGTATTAATATATTTCGTCTACCAACTCCTCAATCACTTGGATTATACAAAATTAATCACTTTACTCTCCTCGTTCAACAATTTCTCACCCCATTTAAAGCAAAAGCAAAATATAAATTCATTAAACTATGACATTAAATTAAAATGATATAAACAAAATCGTAAAGAGGGGGCCGACCATTGAGATAAAATGAAAGCTCTCTCCATGGGACCGCAAGGTTTGGGTGCCCGCCCAGTTTGACTAATGAGTGATTGGTTTCAACATTTCATTGGTGGGGGCAATGCATTAATGGAGCCGACCATTGGGAAAAATGAAAGCTCTCTCCATGGGACCACAGGCTAAGTAAAAATGCTATTTATAAATATAAACAAAATCAAGCTCAACTTATCTCAAATGTAAAAAAGTTCACTATAAAGTGAGTGGCTTGTGTGGCTGTGAGAGTATGCGGTCAAGCATTTCTAGGGTTTCCAGGGATTGTAGAGTTTGAAGGGTTCTTCTCGAGGGTTTCAGGCCGAGCAAGCAAAACAGCTAAACCAGGGCGGCCATGGCGAAGAAGAGGAAGGTGGAGGTGGAGGTGGAAGAAGAAGAAGCAGCAGCGGAAGAAATAGCCGTGACAAAAGCAGATGAAGAAAATGAAAACTCGGACGCCGATGGCAGCAGCGAAGCCGAAGTTGAAGAAGACGAAGAAGACATGAAGAAGCTGCTGGAGCCCTTCAATAAAGAGCAGTTAATGGACATCATCTCTGAGCACGCTAAGAAAGACCCGCAGCTTCTAGAAAGTATTCGAAAACTCGCCGACAAGGATCCGGCGCACAGAAAAATCTTCGTCCGCGGCCTTGGCTGGGAAACTACGTCGGAGGCTTTGAAGTCCGTTTTCTCTCAATACGGTGAGCTGGAGGAATGCACTGTCATCACGGACAAGGGCACCGGAAAATCCAAGGGTTACGGTTTCGTGACCTTCAGGCACATGGTAGGCGCGCAGAAAGCTCTGAAGGATCCCAGCAAGAAAATCGACAGCAGGATGACTGCCTGCCAGATGGCGTCTGCTGGCCCGGCACCTGCTCACCCGCCCGTCGAGGCCACGGGGCGAAAAATCTATGTGAGCAACGTTTCGGCCGATATTCCGGCAGAGAAATTGCTGAACTTTTTTTCCAAATACGGCGAAGTCGAGGAAGGACCCTTAGGGTTTGATAAACACACGGGGAGGTCCAGAGGCTTTGCTCTTTTTGTCTACAAGAATGCTGAAGGTGCTAAGAAGGCTCTGGAGGAGCCGAACAAAATTGTAGAGGGACATTCCATGAACTGCAAGCGGGCAGCGGAGGGTAACAAGCACAGGAACGCGCATACACCATCTACCGGCTCTCTGGACCCTAATGACCTTGCGCTGACTCACGGTGCAGGTTCGATTCTCGGATCGGCGGCAGCGGCGCACGGTGTTCTTGGCAGCTCATTGCCTTTTAATCAGGGCGGTGCTCCCGGGTTCAGTCAGGCGTTTAACGCTATTTTGGCTGGTCAGAACCAGAACTTTCCTGGGCTGAATCACTCGTTTTTTTCGTCCGTTAATCCTGCTTTGGCATCGTCGTTTAATCCATCCTCGTTGTCGCAAGCGGCTGCGTTTTCGCCATCTGTTCAGAATTCACTTGGATCGGTAGGGTCGTATGGAATGCACCCGAGCTTGGGGGGTTATGGGTCTCAGCACGGCGGTGTTAATCCCGGTGTTCTTGGGGTTTACGGGTCTCAGGCAGCTGCTCTACAAGGTTTGAATGCATATCAGAGCTCGCAGCTCGGGCAATCTCCATTGCCTAGAACGTCGCAGTCGGGCGGTGGTTCTTTGGGTGGAATGCCTCCTTATTTACCACATTAGGTAGGTACTTCTCTACCGATACACATTTCATTGAAAATTTAATATTTCAGGATTGGTTTTTGTTTACATTTTTTGGTTTAATTTTGAGATTTGGTTTGGCGGGGATTAGGTTTTAGCACTTAGAGGAAGCTAAAATGGTAAACATAAACACCATATTTAATGTTCAATATTATCTAGTTATTGCGTTCGATGCTGGAATAATACGTCAGTATTTTCCATGAACTGTTAGATGAGTTCCGTGTGTTATCTCCCCACTGTCCACCATTGTACAGTTGTTTCTTATTTTCTAGTAAAGATGGTATGTGAGAATATATGTTGATTGCGAGAGATCCTTCCAGAAGTTTGATCCTCGTTGATGTTTCTTCCATGGTTTTCGTAGCCATTCCTCTAGTGAGGCAGGGGTTATGTATTTTTGGAGTAGAATTTCTTGCCATAAACCTTTTCTATTAATTAGCTTCCTCGTTCCATTAGCCACCAATGCTTTCGCTAACGTGTTGGGGTGTTTCATTCCCAACCTCTAATATCCTTTGATCAGGCCAAGGTTTCCCAAGTAACGAAAGCCGTACCCTTTGCTTCTTTGGTTCACTTCAACAGTTATTTGTGTACTTGTTGAATTTGAGACGGTATGAATTGTAATGGATGCTAATGTTGTCCAGTTGATAGGGATTGCTTGCAGGACTCTTTTAATTAGAACTAGCCTGCCATCCACAAGATCCATCTGTGCATCCAAAAATTTATTCTAGCCTTAATTTTATCCACTATCCATGTCCAGTCCTTGATTCCACACTCGTTGGGTTTTATTTTAACCTAGATATATCAGATCTGATTCGAATTCTTGGACATTGTATGTAAGAAACATTGAAGTCATCTCCTGAAATTGTAGAACATTACTGAACCTAATAAAAGATTTTGCTTTGTTGATCTCTAATCATGTTGCCTTACAGAATAGACCCATTTCCAAATAATAGAGTATCGTCAACGAACATGAAATGTGTGAGATGAATTGAATCATATATCTTGATACGTTTTGATTCTTTCAAGCCAAAACTGTAGTTTTATAAGCATGCTGAGACCCTCCGTAATGGGAGGAGAGGACGATTGGACTGTGGTAGCTAGGATTCCACCATCATTTACCCATCCTTTGACTCATGCCAAGATAAGTGGCGACATACACTCTAATAGGCTCAAAATGTGGCCTCAACTTCGGTGCCATGTTTATCCAGCTTCATTCTCTGTTGCCATGGTTTAAGGCTATTATAGCTTTATATGTTAACATTGTTTATTGCTAATTTAGATTGTTAATCTTAGCTTTTGGAAGGATACAAATTCAACTTGCTGAATTTGGATGCTTAGTTTGTTCATCTGTTGAACTATTTTTTGGATTATAATATTTGTGTTTTTATTTGGATACGTTAAAGTTTTGTTTTCTTATTAATGTGTTTCTCCTTTTTCTTAATCTTTGCGAAGGCTTTATGCAGTTTGTGCCATTAATTATATGTTCCTTTGGTATCTATGCATTATGGATTTTTCTTATTAATTCTTTGCTTGCTATTTTGGCGTAAATTGCTTATATTTTTACAGAATTGCGCAGATGGCTTTCCAAAGGATGGCGCTGATACAATGTTGAAGATGTATTTTGTATGGGCTCATTTGCTTGGGATTCATTGAACTTGGGGAGCGTCATTGATATTCGACAGTCTTCATCTTTGTTTATTATGTTTTGCTTAACAAAATCTTGACTTTTTCAAGTAGCTGGTGGTGAGCTTCATTGATATTTGAAGGTGTTCTCAGTCTTTATCTTCGTTTACTATGCGTAACAAGAATCTTGACCTTTTTTAATAGAGCTTCATTGATATTTGAAGGTGTTCTTAGTCTTCATCTTCGTTTATGTTTCTCTGAACACGAATCTTGACCTTTTGAAGAGCTTATGGGGATCTTCATTGATATTTGAAAGTGTTTATCTTTGTTTATGATTTTTTTTGCCTTAAAGCTGCTTATGTTTTCATGTAGCCAAAGTTTATTGATATTGAAAGTGCTTATTTTTTAATATGGCCTCTTTGAGAACATATTTGAGATATCGATTGTCTTCTATATCATATGAAGTTTTCAGTATGTTTCTCATTATATGTCAGTTGAGCATTGCACACTCTCAGTGGATGTTCTGTTGGTGTCTTTTATGATTTAGTTTTTTTAACCATATCTTGCTTTTTGGTTGTAATAAGGGATGGTTTAAAATGTCTGGGTGTTGCTGACCTTGTTTGTATCTATTTTGACTATAAGCTAGGTTAATGGCTTAGTCTAAGCAGATAACCCCAAAAAAGATATCTCATGCTTTTTATATTCCAGCTGGTAGGCCATGATAAATTTAATGCTTTTTATATTCCAGCTTGTGGCCAAAGTATTTCTTTTGTTTGTGCCTATTTTGACTATAAGCTAGGTTAATGGCTTAGTCCAAGCAGATAATCTCAAAAATGATGTCTCGTGCTTTTTATATTCCAGCTGGTGGCCAAAGTATTCCTTTTGTTTTTGTTTGTGACTATTTTGACTACAAAGTACGTTAATGACTTACTCTATGCAGATAATCCCAAAAATGATTTTTATATTCCTTAGATAATCTCATGCTTTTTATATTCCCTAGATTAATGTCTTACTCTATGCAGATAATCCCAAAAATGATTTCGGCTTACAAAAACGATTTTTCATTATCATTTTTCTCATTTTTCTGCTTAGTCTAAGCAGATAATCCCAAAAATGATATCTCATGCTTTTTATATTCCAACTGGTGGCCAAAGTATTCCTTTTGTTTGTGACTATTTTGACTACAAACTAGATTAATGACTTGACTACAATTTGCATTTCAACTTTATTACACTTTTGATAGAAGTGTAAATTAAAAACAACATTTGGACTAATCAATTGATTAGGATTTTGCTAAAACAGACAATGCATCATTTATGGCCGTTAGGAAAAGATTGTTTATGTACTATATATTTTCTTTAACATGGACCCGTGTACATCTTGAAAGGGAGAGGATGGCAACACACCTATTAATGCATGATGTGATGTGATGGGTGAAGAATCCTCCCTCTACTAGATCTTCCACACTTCTCAAATTGTCTCCTCTTAGGCGAAGTTAGCTTCTAGCCTTCCACACCTTTACCTCTCGTCAGCTACTTGATTTCTCATATGTTGGACTGCGAAAGCCACTCAATACTTTGATATTACTCTGATATTTTTTTTTGTGGAAATTCAATTTGCATTTCAGCTTTATTACAATTTTGATAAAAGTGTAAATTTAAATCAACATTTGGACTAATCAATTGATTAGGATTTTGCTAGAACAGACAAGTCATCATTTATGGCAATTAGGAAAAGATTGTTTATGTATTATATATACTTCTTTAACATGGACCCGTGTACATCTTGAAAGGGAGAGGCTGGCAACACACCTATTAATGGATGATGTGATGTGATGGGTGAAGAAACCTCCCTCTACTAGATCCTTTACACTTCTCAAATTGTTCCCTCTTAGGCGAAGTTAGCTTTTCTAGCCTTCCACACCTATATCTCTCGTATGACCATTATCAAATTGTCTCCTCTTAGGCGAAGTTAGCTTCTAGCCTTCCACACCTTTACCTCTCGTGTGACCATTCAAGAGATCCTTGGATGAGCTTCTATACTCTGATGTTGCCAAATTGGTTGTCTAGTCAGCCACATGATTTGCACGCCAACGAACATGTGAGAAATCAGTTTCCTCAGGGTACTCGGCCACTTCCATAGCCAATGTATATTTGTTCGTATTTGCCTATCAGTCTATGGATAGTACCTTTACACTTCGCGTTATTTGTTCCAAACCCCAAAAACACATTCACTGTGCTATGGATTTGACCTTCATTGTGCCTTATTAGATCTCTATCGCTTCATCTTTCTGGATTGCCTTTTGAGGTCTAATCAATGTTGACCTTGATGCATCCTGTTAGGGCTGGCGAGCTTTATTATCAGGTATATTTTCCCACTACGTTTATTGTCGACTTGTCAACTTTTATGTCTTATCAGTGTCGAATGCTGAAGATTTTGACATTTCAATAAAATTGTTGATCAATATAGCTGCCCATATTAATGGAACAGATGTGGCTTTGGTTTTTTCAAGATACTTTCTATGACAATTCTGCATCTCTTGTATTTCAACTCTCCCTAGTTTTGCATCAATGTCATGCCCAGCATATGATCTTTTTCCGTCCTGACAAGTGAACACTCTGCACGTATGTTTTTCATGACTTCACGTTTTTCCCCACAGCTGTTATGCAAACGTTATTTTAGTCTAAACACCTAGCAGATATCATAATGTCAGAGACCTGCATTTCCAATAGCAGTTTTTGTAAGTACAGGTGTTACCATGGAAACCTGCACGTGAGATGCCATTTCCTATTTATGTGATTATAAAATATATTGGTAACGGGGTGATTTATTGGCAGCACATTTATAATAATATACATGTTATAATACACCTTCTTTTATCTTAACATTATCCATTTGCCCTGTATTTGACACTGAAGCTTAGGCTGACATTCTATTCCATGACCTTGACATGCTTTCGTCATCAACACAATAGGCTTTCTTTATTAAGTATTATGATAAAACTCCAAAATTTTAATTGATTTGTCGTTTCAATTCTCTTGAACTCGTAATTCTGTTTGAGTTATTGCAAACCGTAGTGCAGATGATGAATGTGCGACAATCACTTTTTTTTTTTATATGGATTTCCTATTAGAATGATTGGATTGATTTAACATACCTAGTTCATGTCCATATAATTTAGAATCCTACTAGATCTTGTTTGGAGTTGTTGGAAGTCCATTGTTTGTGTGAGAAGCTCAAAATAAAGAAAATTGACAAACTGGATATTTTTTGCTTGTGCTAATTTTAAAATGCGGATCATATTCAGCTCTGTCGTAGTGAAGGATGTAGAAACTAGTTATTGAATTCAACGAGGATATATATATGGCAACTTCACATTGTGAGAGAGCCTAGGTAACTTATGGACGATGGATATATAGCAACTCTCACATTGTGAGAGAGCCTAGTAATTATCATTTATAAAGAACAAGGAGCATGCAGCGTTTACATGTGGTATGGGTTCGTGTGTTCGGCAGTATGACACCTCCCGAGGTGCACCATAATGCTGGTAGTATGGTATGCTGGCATTATAGCGTCATCTGTATGCGGGATTGACTCTGTTAGTGCTTGTCGGGTATATGGATGTTGGGTAGAATCCGCGCTGCTTCGTTGTACCATATACGATGAAATGAATCTATCATCAGAATTTATCAATGGTTAAATACTGTTTCATGGCATTCATGATTATTTATTTCGAATTTGAGATTGATGAAATGATTATGTATCATATTTTTAGATATTTGGAGAAGTGTTTTTATGTTGAATGGAGCCTTGACGTCTCTTTTGACCTTCATTAAAAGAGGGAAATTATTCACCTCTCAGAAAAACCAATCATGGTGTATACGGTTTGCTCAGAATTGATGGAACCATGAAATTGTGTTTGGACTGTCTGGAACCATGACAGTCAAGCATTATATACAATCCATTTTATGATTCCACCTTTGGCCTATCATGGTTCCAGCTATGCTGTGCACACCAATCATGGCATTTACAAGGGTTGTATAATGCTTGCGGAGGGGTGTTTTATGCATTTCTATGTTTCTAGTATTCTGTAAACATGGTTAACAGCCTATGTTCAATGTGTTTAAGCTGCTTGGGTTGGTTATGTTCAAGGTGCTTAATCTCAGTTAGGTTTGTTTCTCTGTCATCAAAGGAACTTAATACATATGTATCAAAACAAACTGGTTTTGAACCTAATACTAATACATGTGTAACAAACCAAACTGGTTTAAGTGGGGATGTTAATACGATATACTAGACTTTTTATCAACTTGCTTGTTGATCAAATGGACTCTTCTCATTGAATTAAGTCATGACTTGTGATCAAATGGACTCTTCTCATGGAAGTCGGGAAATGAACTTTCAAAAATAAATATATTGCTTTTGATATTGAAACACATTTTAATTTATTTTTATCATTCTATTTGGAATATTTTCTATTCAAAAATAAATATATTGCTTATGATATTTCATTTTGAACTTGATCACACGGGGTCCATTCGAAACTTGATCATGTAGAGGGTGCTGTGATTATATAAAGGCCATGATTATACAAAGGAGCAAATGCAAAACCAAGGAGTGAAGTAGGTGGATTGTTTTAAACTCATAAAATAACTTACAGATGGGATTATGTGGTTATGGGGCAAAAGAGTGGGTGATTTCGGTTATCATGAAGTTTCAATTACAATAGTGTCATATTTTTCGTTTACATGAAAAAAGGCTTTATATGATACTAAAAGAAAGAAATCAAAATATATGATTCATTTATTTACGACAGCTTCAGAGCTTTGGGTTTCTGCTTCTTCCATTCATGACAGGTTTCTGCTTTTTCTTTTCATAGACTGGGCTTCTTTAGACAGCTTATCAGCTTGCATATTTTTTTTTAGATGCGAGCAAAAGTTGACTGCAAATTTTTAGGCTAAACATTCTATGTTTTGTTTTTTTTTGGGATATTTTTCGGTGATATTTGCCCGAAATCCGGCATTTGATTGTTGGATCTGCAGATATGAGTGGTTATTTCTGTATAACTTGGGTTGCCCAGGGTTGCTATTGTCTTATAACATACTTGATGAAATAAAATTCTGTTCCTCTCCGAATATAATACCTCCGTCTCTGCACATGCTTGGAGTTCTTTGACATGCACAGTGAAAATAACCCATGCTGCATGTTTTGAAATTTCTGGAGTTTGGTATTAAAGTATTTTTTTGTTTAAAGGACGACATATATCTCACTGAAATACAAGATTACAAAATACAAACTGTTTACCAAAGTTGTATTCTAAATATTTTATGGTTTGGTTTTTTTGGGATATTTTCTGTTTAATTTTACCTGAAATTTGGAGAGAAATTGTTGTATCTGTAGATTCCAGCAGTTGAATCTGTATAATATGAATTTACCAGGAATTTTTCAGCGTGCTGAATCTATTTATGCATTGAAAAATGCAATTTAAACAAACAGAAAATTGTAATTTCATTCAGATTTATGTTGCGAAATTCTGGCAAAAGGTGCCACAACCAAACATCAAATATGAAATAAAATGTATATTCTTTCATGAATGAAAACCAAAAATGTTTATATACATCATTAATATATCCGTTGACCATATGAAATCGTGTTACATGAAAAAACCAACCTTCTCTATCCATTGCGAAGATCTTCAAAAATTTGGTTGTGTTTAACTGTCGTCTTATAGAAGATTTACTTCAGCGAAGATCTTCAAAAATCTGTTTAGCGCTTGAAAACATTTTCCCTTGGAATTTCTGAACAAATATGATTTTTCTGTTTGACTTCTTCCTTTTGCTATGTCTTCCACAAATACTTGCTTGCCTCATTCCACCGATTAGCTTCTAAAAGGGAGTCTCTCCTTTCTATCGATTGCTAGTAAACTCCCAAAGGCACTGCCAATGGAAAACTATAAACATGGATCAAATTCATAACAATCTACCCTTACACAAATTGACTTCTTCCTTTTGCTATGTATTTCACAAATTCTTGCTTGCCTCATTCCACCGAATATATTCTAAAAGGGTAGTCTCTCCTTTCTATCGTTTGCTAATCACTCCCAAAGGAACTGCCAATGAATAAAGTTCATAATATTTTGTGTCATTGGGGCACTGAAATTTTTTTGGTCCATCGTTTTCGTCGTGCACCTTTGTCACAGAGAGAGTTTGTTGCGTGAGCATGGTGAATTGATTTGATTGCAAACACACAATCAAACAACGGTTCAACAAAGATATGGATGGATAGCTTAATAGTTTTAGCGTGGAATGCCATGCATTACCTCTAAATCTTCTTCCTGGTTTCTCGTGTATCTATGGAATATGAAAAAAAGAAAACAAGATATTTGTTTCTTCTTACCGTGAATCTTGTCAGTAAGGTGAAGAAGAGTAGATAACATGAATGATGTTAGTTCTCTTCCAGGGGATAAGAGAACTAATGACCCTCAGATTAGTTTGTGATGGGTTTAAGATTCTCTCTCATCCCCTTGCATTGTTCTTCCATACCATGTCATCAACATTGAAGTCATGAAGTTAACTCTATGGATAGTTTGCGATGGGTTTAAGATTCTCTCTCATCTCCTTGCATTGTTCTTCCATGC
>JZKD02S1947584.1:26380-45835 GCA_000966675.3 Picea glauca | reverse complement strand
CTTCCCTGCGTTTTTTTGCCATTTGTGTTTGCTGATCTCTAGAAGGGCTTCCCCTTCGATTTTCTTCTCTTGGAGCATGAGAATATCCGCTGGTTCCACTTTCATCAGATCCTTTACCGCTTCAATTTTTTCCGGGTTCCCCAGTCCTCTACAGTTCCAAGAGACGATTTTCATTACTTGCTGTTAGGGGTGATTGGGCCTCCTCCTTTTAGAGACCTTATTCTTGTGTTTCTGCCAATTGACATTTCTATGGTGGGATGGCTTCCTTGGGTCTTTTGTCTTTCTGCCTCTTCCTCCCTTGCTTCTTTACGAGACTTCCTCCCTGCTCTTTTGGCTGGCCTTTCTAGAATTTCGTCCTCCGAGGAGCTTGATGGATCTATTACTTTCTTTCTGGCTATGTCAACATATGTTGGAGAGGGGAGTGCTTCCAAGGTTCCTTCCACCTAAGTTTTAACTCTTTGAAAGGTACCATTACACAAGATTTTGAAGCAGATGGGGAGGTAAAAGAAGGATTATACAAATGCATTGAGCGCATGGTCTCTGATTCCAACAAACAAGATGAGATGCACAACAAACTCTTTCATTTCAATGAGAGTATTGGTACCTTTGGCATGGCTATGGCTGTTCGAAGTAGAGCAAGCGGTCCACCGGGTACGTAATTGTAAAGTCTTTTAAATTTTCAATTATATTATTCATGGCAACAATTAAATCAAACTTTCAAAATCCTTTGCTAAATCTTTTTTGTCTTTACATGCAACTTATTGGTGGCAAAAATTTGGTAGCTAGTGCCATGAATTGTAGAAATTTTTAGTTCGTAGATTGAGCCAGACATGAAGTGCTTCTGGGTGTGAACGCAACTGGAGTGTTTTTGAGCATATACACACCAAGAAGAGAAACCATTTAGAGCAAAAACGATTGAATGATATGATATTTGTTCAGTATAACCTTAGGTCGAGGCGCAACCAATTGATGAACGAGACCCCTGAATCCAAAAACATATTCTTGGATGATGTTGATCCCTCATCAGATTGGGTTGTGGAGACTCAACCAACAACATTTGACCATGAAGTCCTTTCTTGGATGGATTTGGATCCCGAGCCACATCAAGAGAATGTGTGCACCGATGCTGCACCTGTATCTTTGACTTCTGGACTAGAGAAATCAAGCCAGGCTCAAAATTCCCCTATTGAGTCTACTCATGTTGAGAATGTAGATGATGATTCCGAGTCTGACTCTGAGTCCTCTGAGTCTTCCTTTCAGTATGCAGATTTAGATTATTAGATTGTGTAGTCTCTGACTCTCTAGTATCTACTCTCTAGACTTATTTTTGGACTTTATAGGCCATTTAGAGCCTTTTTGATGATGTATTTTGATTCGGATATTCATATGACTATGGACTCATGGAGGGCACTTACTCTTAGTGCTATTTTGGTTTTATACACTCTTACTTGTTATATATATATGAGAAACTTTGCAAATTTGTGTATAATGGTTTGGATTCACATGGATGCACATGAATATATATGAGAAACTTTGCAAATTTATGTATAATGGTTTGGATTCTGGAATTAGATTCACATGGATGCACATGAATATATATGAGAAACTTTGCAAATTTGTGTATAATGGTTTAATTATGGAATCAGATTCACATGGATGCACATGAATATATATGAGAAACTTTGCAAATTTTTGTATAATGGCTTGGATTCACATGGATGCACATGCATATGTATTTGTTTTTCAAAATTTGAATATTTTATGTATTTTTAATGACCGTTTTTTTGATCCGGTTTTTTTCCGGTTCCAATTTTTGGGGTCGACCGGTTCGGTTCGGGTAAATTTGGTTGGCAGTCATAAATCCAACAAAACCTAAAAGTGCTATCGTTCCGAGACAGAGATGGAATGATGTATTAGCCTCCTCTATGAAGAGACTTGAGATGATGTGATACTCCAGATGATTCTCATGTGTAACGCAATGAGAAAGAAGATCTGTTGAGTTGGACGTGCCCGTGTTTGAGAACATGTGAACGTGATTCTAGTGGTTGAACACTAGTTAGTGTGGTTCTCATGTGAGACATAGTGAGATAGATATGTGGACATCCCTGTGGCTGAGCACAGATGGATGTGCCCCTAGTGGTTGAGTACTAGTGGGTGTATGAGATCCCTTGCTATATTGTACAAGAGTCAGACTCACCTATAACCCTATTTTTGATGTAAAGGGTACAAGTTGGACCCACCATAACGTGAAAGATAATTAATGTAAAAGATAATTAATATGGTAATTATTAATTATATTATAAGTTATTGAGGTCGGCTCTGTTGTGCCCATTGAAGAATCATAACACAAGTGTAAGTTTGGAAATTTCAGCAAACACTTGTTCTTGGAAAAAGTGCGCACCTCTCTTGGGCATTATTCTTCTAGGGTTTGTGAGCATCCTCTTGTGTGCTAGGTATTTATGGTGGTGGAGGTCTTTCTCTTGAAGAATATAGCAAAGGATTGGCTATGTTTTCTTCCCTTGTTGAGAAGGGTTTCCCAAGATACTTCTTGTGTACTTGTGCATGGTGTTTCTTCTTGTGATCTTGGTTGCTGCAACAAATTGTTTATGGTTTAAGTAAAATGCTCAAAATGGAATGAACTTCATGCTTAATTCTAGCTTATTGAAAAATCAACATTCAATCATCCTTACTTGCAAAATCGTATGACCCTCCTACGGTTTCCAGAAAATCCGTACGACCTACCTTTCTGAGGAGTTTCAGTGCTTGCCACTTGGACGTTGGGGCTAAAAAGAGTATAGGAGTGTACAACCTCCATCAAGCTTCAGATTGCATTTCAGAGTATTTTGACTTTTTGGCCCTAGGGTTTCTAGGGTTTCGCTAATTTCTGTAGAAATTCTAGAATTAGGGTTTCTGCAATGCATTGAAGGAGCTCTTCAAGCTCGCCAGTGTTCTATATTTCAAAGGCTTATTGTTGGCAGTCATAAGTCCAACAAAACCTAAAAGTTCTATCATTCCGAGACAGAGATGGAATGATGTATTATCCTCCTCTATGAAGAGAGTTGAGATGATGTGATACTCCAGATGATTCTCATGTGTAACACAATGAGAAAGAAGATCTGTTGAGTTGGACGTGCCTGTGGCTGAGCATAGGTGAGCGTGATTCTAGTGGCTGAGCACTAGTGAGTGTGGTTATCATGTGAGACACAGTGAGATAGAGATGTGTACATCCATGTCACTGAGTAGAGATGGATGTGCCCCTAGTGGTTCAGTACTAGTGGGTGTATGAGATCCCTTGTTATATTGTACAAGAGTCAGACTCACCTATAACCCTATTTGTGATGTAAAGCATACAAGTCAACCCCACCATAAAGTGAAATATAATTAATGTAAAAGATAATTAATATGGTAATTATTAATTTAATTCTAAGTTATTGAGGTCGACCCTGTTGTGCCCATTGAGAATCATAACACAAGTGTGAGTTTGGAAATTTCACCAAATACTTGTTCTTGGGAAAAGTGCACAACTCTCTTGGGCGTTAGTCTTCTAGGGTTTGCGAGCACCCTCTTGTGTGCTAAGTATTTATGGTGGTGGAGGTCTTTCTCTTAAAGAATATAACAAAGGATTGGCTGGGTTTTCTTCCCTTGTTGAGAAGGGTTTCCCAAGATACTTCTTGTGTACTTGTGCATGGTGTTTCTTCTTGTGATCTTGGTTGTTGCAACAAATTGTTTATGGTTTAAGTAAAATGATAAAAATGGAATGAACTTCATGCTTAATCCTAGCTTATTGAAAAATCAACATTCAGTCATCCTTACCTGCAAAACCGTACGACCCTCCTAGGGTTTCTAGAAAATCCGTACGACCTACCTTTCTGAGGAGTTTAAGCACTTGACAATTGGATGTTGGTGCTAAAAATAATATAGGAGTGTACGACCTCCTCTAGCGCACCTCCAACAAGATTCAAATTGCATTTCAGAGCATTTTGACTTTTTGGCCCTAGGGTTTCTAGGGTTTCGCTAATTTATGTAGAAATTTTAGAATTAGGGTTTCTGCAACGCATTGAAGGAGCTCTTCAAGCTCACTAGTGTTCTCCTATCTTTCAAAGTCTTATTGTTGGCAGTCATAAGTCCAACAAAACCTAAAAGTGCTATCATTCCGAGACAGAGATGGAACGATGTATCAACCTCCTCTATGCAGAGAGTTGAGATGATGTGATACTCCAGATGATTCTCATGTGTAACACAATGAGAAAGAAGATCTGTATAGTTGGATGTGCATGTGGTTGAGCATATGTGAACGTGATCCTAGTGGCTGAGCACTAGTGAGTGTGGTTCTCATGTGAGACGTAGTGAGATAGAGATGTGGACATCCCTGTGGCTGAGCACAGATGGATGTGCCCCTAGTGGTTCAGTACTAGTGGGTGTATGAGATTCCTTGCTATATTGTACAAGAGTCAGACTCACCTATAACCCTATTTGTGATGTAAAGGGTACAAGTCGACCCCAATATAAAGTGAAAGATAATTAATGTAAAATATAATTAATATGGTAATTATTAATTATATTGTAAGTTATTGAGGTCGGCCCTGTTGTGCCCATTGAGGAATCATAACACAAGTGTGAGTTTGGAAATTTCAGAAAACACTTGTTCTTGGGAAAAGTGCCCACCTCTCTTGGGAGTTAGTCTTCTAGGGTTTGTGAGCACCCTCTTGTGTGCTAAGTATTTATGGTGGTGGAGGTCTTTCTCTTGAAGAATATAGAAAAGGATTGGCTGGGTTTTCTTCCCTTGTTGAGAAGGGTTTCCCAAGATACTTCTTGTGTACTTGTGCATGGTGTTTATTCTTGTGATATTGGTTGCTGCAACAAATTGTTTATGGCTTAAGTAAAATGATAAAAATGGAATGAACTTCATGCTTAAGCCTAGCTTATTGAAAAATCAGCATTCAATCATCTTTACCTGCAAAACCGTACTACCCTCCTAGGGTTTCTAGAAAATCCGTACGACCTACCTTTTTGAGGATTTCAACACTTGCCACTTGAACATTGGGGCTAAAAAGAGTATGGGAGTGTACGACCTCCTCCAGTGCACCTCCAAAAATCTTCAGATTGCATTTCAGATCATTTTGACTTTTTGGCCCTAGGGTTTCCAGGGTTTCGCTAATTTCTGTAGAAATTTTAGAATTAGGGTTTCTGCAACGCATTGAAGGAGCTCTTCAAGCTCAAAAGAGTTCTCCTATCTTTCAAAGGCTTATTTTTGGTATTCATAAGTCCAAAAAAACCTAAAAGTGCTAGCCTAGCCTAACCATTAGGTTTTCTAGCCCAGTTGACAAGGGTTTATGAAGAATCCAAAAATTATGATGAACATAATCATGATGGAACACAAGCTTGATAGATCAAGAAAACTCAGTTCCTGGAAGCCAAGACTTCAAGGAGATGAAGACATCAACATATCAACACTCTCAGTTATGGTCCTTATCAATGATAATACTTGGTTAATTGACAGTGGTGCCTCCAGGCACATGATTAGTTTTAGAGATCACTTAACAAATTTTGTTGAGAAAGAGACACATCTATATATAATGTGAAAGGGGTTGGAACTTCTACCTTCCATCTAGATTCAAATATGCAACTTCAACTAAAAGAAGTACTATATGTACCTGGAATGAAGAGTAACCTCATCTCCTTTTCTGCCATGGAAGACAAAGGCTACAAGGTTACCTTTTCTGCCATGGAAGACAAAGGCTACAAGGTACCTTTTTAGAAGGTAGAGTTCTTGCATGGCACAAAGACTCACATATAAATTCTGCCAAGGTAATTTGTGTTCGAGAGAACAACTTGTACAGATTAATCATCAGACCAGTCCAAGACCTACTTCATGACACTATCAGCTTGAGTGAGCTATGTCATAGAAGACTTGCTCACATTCATTATAGAGCTCTCCCAACTCTAGGGAAGATGGTAACAGGTCTTCCAGAGATACATATTCAACATAAAGGTATTTGCAAAGGTTGTGCTCTTGGCAAGAATGTTAAAGGATCCTTCTTGAGTAGTGACAATAGATCCAAGGAAATATTGGACTTGATTCATTCAGATGTGTGTGGGCCAATGATTGTTTCATCTCTGAATGGGTACTTGTACTATGTACTCTTCATAGATGATTACTCTTGGAAAAATTGGATTTACTTCCTGAAGAACAAGGATGGAGTCCTTGGCAAAATTTCAAGAATTCAAAGCTCAGGTTGAAAACTTGGCCGAAAGAAATATCAAGGTGCTAAGATCAAATAATGGAGGAGAGTACACCTCCAAAGATTTCAACAAATTTTGTATTGAAGCAGGGATCAAGAGGGAGTTCATAGTCCCTTACAACCCTAAGCAGAATGGGGTTGCAGAGAGGAAAAATAGAACTATCATCGAGGCAACCAAAGCGATGATACATGATCAGAGTCTACCTATGAATCTATGGGTAGAAGGATGCATGACAACAATGTATGTTCAAAACATGAGTCCTCATCAGATCTTGAAGAACATTACTCTAGAAGAAGCCTTCATCAGAGTGAAGCTTGAGATTGGACACTTCATAATATTTGGGTGTCCAATATATTTTCATGTACCCAAAGAGAAGAGATGCAAGCTAGACTGTTCAAGGAGAAATGACGCATTTGTAGGTTATAATGAATCCTCAAAGGCATATCGAATCTACATTCTTGGTCAAAGACAGATTGAAATAAGGAGAGATGTTACTTTTGAAGAAGATATAGCCTTCCAAAGATCATAGAATCTCAGATGGAAATTGATAGTGAGACAATGCTTTTTCCCCCTTCAACAGTTCAGAGGGAGACAAACATTATTCCAGTTGATCTAGTTGATCCATTTGATCCAGTTGTTCCAGCTGATCCAGTTGCTCAAATTGACATACCCAAAGATATTATTGTTGGACATAAAAGGCTTGCTTGGGCCCAAAAAACTCTATAGGTAGTAGAGGGACATAAATCCCCTCAAGGGACAACCAGAGAAAGCAAGAGACCAAAGAGATTCTCAATCTACCTTCTGCCATGAGCCACATCATTGACTTCGAGCCTTCTTGTCATGGAGAAGCTTCAGGTGGAAATGTATGGAAAGATTCCATGATATAAGAGTATCAATCTATATTGAAAAATGATGTATGGGGTATTGTTCCAAGACCAGAGGGAAAGTTTGTAGTGACTTCCAAATGGATTTATAAAATCAAGCATGCAATTGATGGAAGCATCAAGAAATACAAAGTGAGATTTGTAACTGGAGGGTTCTCACAAATAGAGGGAGTTGACTATAATGAGACATTTTCTCCAGTAGCTCGATACACTTCCATCCATTCTATCATTGCACTAGCTACTTCCATGGGTTGGAAGCTACATCAGATGGATGTAAAGACAACCTTTCTCAATGGATAAATTGAGGAAGAAGTTTATATTGAGCAACCAAAAGGATTCGTTATACACAACGAAAAATCTCATGTGTGCAGGTTGAAGAAATCCCTGTATGGACTAAAGCAAGCACCAGATGCTTGGTATGAGAAAATAGATGGATCCTATTACTATTCATTGTGATAACCAAAGTTGTGTGAAGCTCTTCGAGAACCTTGTGTTTCATGATAGATCAAAACACATCAAGATAAAATATCACTATATCAGAGACATGGTGCAGAGGAAGATAATACACATGCAATACCTTCCTACCCATGAGCAGATCACATATATCTTCACCAAACCTCTTACCAAGACGAAGTTCGAGTACTTCTGTGAGAGACTTGTCCTGGTGGAGAATGTCTCCCTAGATGAGAGGGAGTGTTGATGATTATAGTTGCGTGATACATCCTCTAGGAAAAAGACTGAGTGAGTCAACATGAGAGAGAGCCCATGAGTTGGGTGTGCCCATGATATGGGTGTGTGGTTCCTATCTGAGACAGAATTGGAATGTTGTGTTGGCCTCCTCTTTGCAGAGAGATGAGATGATACTCTAGATGATCCTCCTGTGTAACGCAGTGAGAAAGAAGAGCTGCTTAGTTGGACATGTATGTGGCGGAGCACATGTGAACGTGTGAGAAATCCCATGAGTTGGGTGTATCGTTCTGAGATATTGATGAAAGGATGTATTATCCTCCTATGTGTAGAGAGTTGAGATGATGTGATACTCCAGATGATTCTCATGTGTAACACAGTGAGAAAGAAGATCTGCTGAGTTGGACGTGCCTGTGGCTGAGCACATGTGAATGTGATCCTATTGGCTGAGCACTAGTGAGTGTGGTTCTCCTATGAGACACAATGAGATAGATATGTGGACATCCCTGTGGCTGAGCACAGATGGATGTGCCCCTAGTGGCTGAGCACTAGTGGGTGTATGAGATCACTATCTATATTGTACAAGAGTCAGACTCACCTGTATTTGTGATGTGAAGGGTACATGTCGGCCCCACCATAAAGTGAAAGATAATTAATGTAAAATATAATTAATATGGTAATTATTAATTATATTCTAAGTTATTCAGGTCGGCCCTGTTGTGCCAACAGACACTACTGTTGATAGGTTCAGTCTAATATAAATAAAGGTAAATTCCCCATTGAGGAATCATAACACAAGTGTGAGTTTGGAAATTTCAGCAAACACTTGTTCTTGGGAAAAGTGTGCACCTCTCTTGGGCGTTAGTCTTCTAGGGTTTGTGAGCACCCTCTTGTGTGATAAGTCTTTATGGCAGTGGAGGTATTTCTCTTGAAGAATATAACAAAGGATTGGCTGGTTTTTCTTCCCTTATTGAGAAGGGTTTCCCAGGATACTTCTTGTGTACTTGTGCATGGTGTTTCTTCTTGTGATCTTGGTTGTTGCAACARTTTTTTTATGGTTTAAGTAAAATTMTAAAAATGGAATGAACTTCATGCTTAAGCCTAGCTTATTGAAAAATCAACGTCGTCTTGTATGATGATGATATAGMCATCGACAATAYGACTCTTCCATAAGAAATATTGCTTGATCTTTAAGAGGGTATCAAATGCCATCAAGCCATTTTACTAAATAGGTCTCTGTGAGTCAGTTCAAGGGGTCGTAGTGGGMCATCTTTGAAATGAGAAAATGAATTCAGTGGATAGGCCTCATTGAATTCATCTTCAATCCTTTCCCTAGGAAAAGACTCCTTGACCKAAGTCTGTGGGAKCTTGTATGACATTGCCTTCTCTATTTTAGTGAAATGTTGATAAGTTAAGCATACCAATCARMATATCTTCCAATGGCCACTCTAGACCTAACAAACTTTKGTAAGGTTGTTGGGTGGTCAAGAAAACCCCAAATATAGATACATATAGCAGTAATCAACCATCTCGAACCAATCTACCTCTTCTTCTACCACGAATTAGCCACGGGTCTMAAAAAAGTAAACCATATCCTCAATTATTTTATACATTTTCATGCACCATCCATATAATTCCTCTTCAAGTATATGCTAGTTATATTGAAGTTTTGTTGCCCACAACTTTGGGTATACATATGTGATTGGAAAAAACTCATTTCTCAATGGCATTAGGATTCTGACTGGGGGGAGGAAAGCTACAAGAAGCCAAAATATGTAATTATACATAAAGAAATGGTGTGATAGTGACACTTTATTTGAATTAACTTGATATGAAACTTATTATAAATAATGGTTTCCCAATCAATCTTGATGAATTTGGAGTTGATCATGCATGAGAACCTATAAGCCAATTCTTTTGGCTAGGGAATTGCATCCCTCTTATAAAAAATCCACTTGAGCATATTTGTTGTGGCTCAACACATACCATTTTGAAAATAATAGATCTCGTATTCATCCTTAATATCCATGGTTATTTCCCATATTTTTAGGCAAAAGCTAAGAAATCTAATACTTTGTTTACTTATTTCCCTATCTCGACCTTCATTCCAAATGTTAGTGCCATGGGAAATTCTCAAAACCTAAAAAATAGGGGATTTGGTGGTTGGTTCTATGGTCACGTCTTGGATGTTAAGAATCATTTTCTTCTTTGGATAATAAATCTTGGAAACTTGATGGACCACATCGAGAATCCCAACTTATTTTGGGACATATCATGTTCGGTAAATGCAAGATAGAATAGGTTTTTATGATTTCCCTTTCTTATTTGCTTTTATGATTGTATGTTACCATATCTCATCATCAATGTTACTCTCTGCATTGAAAATCCTCATTGCATCAAATCTATTGTCTCATTTTTGCAATCTGGGTCACACTATGCCAATAATTTTCACCTTTGATAAAGCCTTAGTCTCTACCCTAGGAAAATCCCCAAATTGCCTTTTTGTGCACCACTTGCCTTTACTCCTAACAATATACAAAACAAATTGTTTTGTATGTGAAAATAGATATTTTGGCACATTTAATGTGGTTTCATATGGTAGGTGAGCTACCACTTTATCATTTAGTGACTGCTTTCGCATGTGTTCCTTTTTTTCTTTTCTTTTCATGCAATATGTTTTTTTTAACCAAGTGTTACCTTGATGGGATTCATTGTACGGGTTAGACCCATCAATCAATTTCCTAGGCTATTTTAACCCGATCCACTGTCATCCATCTCATCTCATTTCCTTGGTCAGTCTCACTTGTGGCTATTTTTTGTGTTGTCTATTGCATCCTATAATATCACTCTTTTCTCAACCCTACTTTCTTGACCTTGTACAACCAATCTACTTCGTCAGCTCTATATTGGCCCAATTGACTACATTAATTGATTTCCATCAACATTGTAAAGCTTGTACATTAAGTGGCTTCTTACCAGATCATTACCTAGTGCCAATCCCATGGTTCAACAAAAAGTTCCAACTAGAGGTCATCTTCCAGGCTTAATGCAGGGAAGTAAGCAATAAAACATTCAACATCATTCACACATATGAGATACACAGAGACAGATATTTCCTGAGGAAACCCATAAAGGGTAAAAACCTCTTCTTCTTTATATGATAAGTAWTCTTTACATTCTGTACATTATCATACTTATGAGCACCAACTCATAATGAGGCTACAACCTCTGTTTTGCAAGATGCTACTTGCTGAGAGCACCAACTCTCTGGATTCTCTAGCACCAACTAGAAGGAAGCACCAACTCCCTGGTTTCTCTAGCACCAACTAGAAGGAAGCAACAAATCCCCAAGTGTTCCAACACCAACTGGATGGAAGCACCAACTTCTAGTCATACAGGCACCAACCTGTATAACAGAGAACATCAGTTCTCCCTTGCACCACCCTACCACCCTGGTTTCTCTGGCTGCAACCAGATGGAAGTTACAACTCCCTATGTTCAAGCACCCACTTGAACCTCTGAGGACAACAGTCCTCCCTAGCACCTCCCTACCACCCTGAAATATAAATATTTTCTATTGAAACTTATTACAGTGAGATAATTTTCATCAATGGCTTACCAGTCTCATCACTATTCTGCTACACTGCCCTGCTCTGTCATCCTCACTGTCTTCCTGCTCACATCCTTGCGCTTTCTGTTCTTCTACCTTTTATGCTCTGTGCGCCATGTCCCTTCAATGCACCATTCCTCTTCTGTGCATTTCCGCTGCTACACTCTGCCTCCTTCTTCACACATGAATCATTCTCAACAACAACCCCATCTCTTCTCTGTTCTACATTTTCACAGTGGGATCTTCACTGCCACTCCACCTTGCCACCGCTTCACTCACTCGAGCATCAACACACTGTCTCTATTCTGCATGTTCTCCTCGTGTCGAGTCCTCTTCCTGATCATCATGGAAATTCCTTAGCTTCTCTGGCGATTATGCCCATGTGTTCATCATCACTGGGTGTTATGTTGAGCTTCCTTAGCCTGTCTAGCAGTTGAGACTCTTCATCTTCTCTATCATAGTTGAGCTCATCCTCTCTGTTGCAGTTACAGGCTTCAACGCTCTTCCATCTGTCAATCGCCTCTAAGAAGTGTCTTCATTCCACTGGAAGATGCCTTAAGACTCTTCAACTCCTCTGGCAATCATACTGAGGCCTCTTTGATTCCTCTGGCAGAAACCATCAGTCGTTTCTAGCAGTTACAATGTGAAGTGTAACAATAGCCCTCCGATCATATTCAAATTCACCTGCACCATTGGATTGAATCCGTAGGGTCTTGCATTTATTTCACCATTTCACATTTCGGCATTTCGGGATTCCTGTGGTGAATATTTCTTTACGCTCCATGTTGTGATCCCCGAAACTCTAAAATGGAGCTTGGCTGCACTAGCTCCTTCCTCCATCTTCCGTAGATGTGACTATTGGCTGTGACCATAGCCTACACCAAAAGGTGTTTTCACATTCTTGTTGTGAGGCATCTCGACACTCCAAGTCACGATCTCTGAAATGGAGATTAGATTCGTGCTAGCTCCTCCCTTGAGCCTTCGTCGATGTGACCATAGGTTATGACCAGGGGCCAATTCTGAACATGCATTTTGCATTTCACATTTCGGGGATTCTGTGATGAGTCATCCCGACTCTCCATGTCCCAAACTCTGAAATGGAGCTTGTCTCTTCGAACTCTTCTCTACAACTCTTCGACGATGTGACCACCAACGGTGACCAAGTGATTATCCATAAAGCACTTTCGCAAATTCACATTTCGGCATTTTGACATCCTTATTGTGAGTGTTCTTGACACCTCCAAGCCCCGGTATCCGAAACTCCGAAATGGAGTCAGATCAACGATATTTCGGCGTTTCACATTTTGCCGCTTCGGGACTCCTATGATGAAGAGTCTTGACACTTGACTCCTCCAACTCCCGGTATCCAAAGCTCCGAAATGGAGTCGGATCAATGTATTTCGGTGTTTCACATTTCGCTGCTTCGGGACTCCTACGATGAGGAGTCTCGACACTTGACTCCTCCAACTCCTGGTATCTGAAACTCTGAAATGGAATCGGATCAACGGTCCACACTCTTGATGATTCGATGGTCTAGATCTCTTTGTGAGTTCGCATATCGCGATTTCGACATTCTTGATGTGAGTGTTCTTGACACCTCCAACTCTCGGTCTGCGAAACTCTGAAATGGAGTCTTTTTTGATGTGTCTGTTTCGGGATTTCGAGGTTCGCTACTTCAAAGGTTGAAGTTCCTTTGACCTTTGATTTCCCGGTCTGTGAAATTCTGAAATGGAGTTTTTGTGGTGCTCTGATATTTCACCACACATCCGTCCTCGATCAATCCTCGATCCAACGACTCAGGTCACTTCGTCATTTCACATTTCTTGATTTGGAAGGATAGAGCACTTCCTTCCTTTGACTTCTTAGTCAGCGAAATGTTGATCTGTGACCACGTGTCCTGCCCAAAGATGGACGATCCTCCTTCTTTCGGGATTTTGTAAGCCCGCTTCACCTTGCACTTTAAAGAACATGCAGGTTCTCCTGGATCCAACAATGGTCAGACCTCACGCTCAAATCTAACGCCTAAGATATGTCCTCCATCTGCACGCTCGTCCTATCTGAATTTAGATCTGACGGTCATCAAGAATTTTGAATGGAAGAATTCAGATATGACTGTCGCTTCTCCTCCCGAGCTTATGCATCCTCCTGACTTGGAAGAATTTCTAAGTGTCAAGAGCCTCAAACTTTGATCCACCCGAGGTCCTGAGTACGCTATCCCTCTTGAGCTTTGGCAATGAGTTAAACTCATCCCTGGTGCACACCTACGCACTGTGTGCGACTCCGCGCTAATCCTCATGAGCTTATGTTGTTCCTGTTTTGCCATCGATGAACACTTTGATCTTGCCATCAATGAAAATAACACTCTGCCTGTTCGCATACTATCATTGTTGTTGTTATTGCCTGTAGACATGCCATTGTTGTTGTTGTACTTGCCATCAATGACAAGAATACACTGCCTGTAAAACATGCCAACAAGATTCTAATAGCACCCGTGATCAATTTGTATGTGTAGGTGGCCGTATCATCAAGATAATGGTTATGCCTTAAACTTGATAATTATCCTAATTATAACCTCATTGTCTAGTTCATTATGTTACCAAACCCTTCTAACATATAACCTTACATTGAGAATTCAATCATTGTTCATATGTGTCTTGCCTTCATTATCTTCTTCCATGATTATTTTGGATGGATGTCCCATTGACACTTGGATGCTTGTGACCTCTTTTTCATAGAGGCACCTAATTCATGGCTTAATCATTTATGAAGGTAGCATCCCGATGCTTCGATGCCTCCTCTCGCCTATACACTCAGACAAATAGGATATTCCAATCCTTATACCTTTCCTTGCTATTGTATGGGTTGTTGGGGTGGGGGGAAATATTAGAGAAAACATAATAGATCACCAATTTCAGTGGTTGTAGGTCGAGTAGGTATACAAGTGGTACTCAAATCTCCCATCTGAAGAAAAGAAATTGAATAAGGTTTGACCTTGGGGATAGCATTAGCTGGATGTGTGCCAAAAGTAGCTGATTTCAAAGAGTCGGTCCTCTAGTGCACTGATAAATTTGACATTGAGAGAAGAGTTATTCATATATAGGTAAAGTCACCAATTTCTTTAGCACCTTCAATGTTTATAAGAATGTTGAGACTGCCCCACACCACTGTGACATTTAAAAATGCTTAAGATTATGAGTTTCTAAAATCTCACAATGGGGGAATGGAGTTCCTTGAAAGATTTCTTACAAGCCCGACTAGTGATGCTAATGCTACACAGGTTGAGGTATGTTATTTAAAATATCCATACAAATAATTTGCATGGTTGGTTGCTAGAATAATTGGACAGGATTCCACAACCACGGTGCCAAAGTATATTGTATATACTCTCTATCATTCAATTCATAAAAATGTTGTAATTGACTGGGCCCAGATTATTTCAAATGATATTTTGTTTCAGTTGGGAAGCATTAGGAAGACCAAGATATTTTACATCACCTCCTATCTAATTTGTGCTATAGCTTATTTCAAGAAGGATCTAGTTTCATTCTGGTATCTAGTTGTATGGAGGCATAAGGACCCATACAATTTCTATGAAGTGCAAAATGTCTTCTTGTCCTCTTTTAAGATAATGATTCACAATCTCGCCATGTCCATATTATCATTAGAAGTTGCATCCTTTCTATCAGAGAAAATAATTTTTGAAACCATGGAAGATTTCAGTTTCATTATAATTTATGGATTTTAGGGGAAACCCTCTCTTTTGCCATTTTATGTTTCTGACAAACTTTTCATTGTTGAAGTATGCAAACAATATAACTATTGGGTGCATTTCTTCAATGAAAAAAACAACATTTCATCCCATTTCCATGGAAAGTTGGAGAAATGTCTATGAAGAACATTTTTCATTCGTATGAATACACTACTCAGTTTGACCAGTTCAATTTAAAAGAAGTTTAGGCAATTCAGGGTTTCGACCCTAAGAATTTGTTTTCAACACACAAGTTTCAATTGGATACGACTCATCATTTAGTAAGTCTGTCCAACTAGGAGGGGAAGATAATCAAAATACTCCTGAAGCATCTCTTGGAACCACCCTAGATGATATTGAGGCATTGGGAAACACCAATGAATACTATACGAAATAGGGTCGAGAGACTACAAGTAAAAACCCAGGTTCATCAAATATGTCATAAAAGAGTACCTCAACAAAAACAAAACCCCAAACTAATAGTCAAGAATAGAGAAGTTCTTCCACCGTAAATTCAAATGATGGTGGAGATAAAGACCCCACTAAAAGGATAGTTGAAAAATCACACGTTGTTCATGTATCTATAAAAAGAAAAACATAAGTCTAGAAAGAAGGACAAGAAGCACCTAAATCTCACTCGGATCGGGTGATAGGGGGGAGTGATGAGAAAAGGGCGCGACCTTAAGGCTTGTCCACACTTGGCACCTTGTCAACCCCCCACACCGATTGCCTTCATTACGTTGCCTCCCACCAATGAACAACCTCACGACTTCATTTAACTATGTGTGGAATCTCTTAATTTGTCCAGTCCACACTTTCCTCGTCCTGAAACCGTGTCTTCATAATCCTCTGTAATCAAGGTTATTAATTTTGCATTCATGGTGGTACGTTCCATGCTTTGTTTATTTGGCTGCCCGCCTCTTCATCTGATTCACTTTTCATCTCTAGTTTCTTCTCTTCTCTGCCATTTCATGACCTTTGCTTCGTACTCGTCAACCCCCAACATCACCCACTCCGTGACCTATCTATCATTATTGTGCTCATCTCCCACCCCCTCGCCCACAAAATGATGTGGGGCACATAGAGGCAAAGAGCACAAAACCGAATATGTGAAACAAATGCTCAAAAAACTCACGCTATTGCGGCCCCAACAATCGCAACTTATGAAGCCAATATGCCTCCAGAGGTTTAGGCTAGATTAGATTTGGCAAAGGCCAATGCTAGAGTTATTCAACATTTCATCAACAACGAGGAGGTAGACAAGAATATTGGTTTGTGGGTTCCTGATCTAGGCACTGATCGATCCAGGGCCACCCTTTACTAAAAAAAATTGACATCTACTAGCTCCTTAAAACTCTTATGGGAAAGGTTCTTGTGAAAAGAAACGAGGCCAATCAGGAAATCCTATTGCAGCTGGATGACGTCCAACAACAATTGCGGGAAATGGACCAGAATATTGAAGGAATTGCAGGAAAAGCAGTTGATGTTGTCGAAACCAACATTGAGCACACCCAACAACAAACGCCACTCCCAGTGGAGTTCTTTGGACCACCCAACTGATTTCTCATGATAGTTTCGTTAGTTTTTTGTTTTTTTAGCTATAGAGAGATAGAGGCTTTCAACCTACGATACTTATGTGTTGCTGGTCTGGTTTCCCCAATGACAGGCTAGCAACACAATTTTGTAAATTTCTCTATTTTTAGTAATACGATGATGCTCAGATAACTTAAAAAAAGAAAAGAAGCACTTGAAGCTGAAACAAGTCCCAAAGACATGGAGGTTGATGAAATAATAGAGGATCCCAACTGGGTTGAATAGAGGATGATCAAGAGTAGGGATGTAGATGAAGAATTGGCTTCCCATGAGCTAGAGGTATTTAAGGAGGAATCTGTCACTTTCCACCACGCAACCTACAATAAGAATTCAAAAAAGTTGTTAATCGAAAAAGTAAATTTGAGAAATAAAAATGTTTTAGAAAAATGGAAATCAGAGATTGATTTTCCAAGGGTAAACCCCTCGAAAATCATGGAGTTTCATGAATCAATTGGTGAAGCCTTAAAGTATTCTATCGACGAGACAAAGAATGAGAATTTGATCCTAAACGAAAAAGTAAAAGAATTGGAAAAAACTTTGCTTCCAAGATTTTTGTTTGTCGAACTCATTATTCGTAATTAGCCATTGTGGAGTCTCGAGGATGTACTAGAAACAAGCTCCAAGTTGAAAGGTTCATCAATTTTATTAACGGTTGTAAGAAAATATATTGGAGTTAACATTAAGAGAAGGATAGCCTTGATCCTTGAAATTTGGGAGTTAGCAACAAATTCAACAACTCTTTTAACAAGGGTCTTTCATTTTAAATAATACCTCCAAAAAGATTTGGAAAATGATGAAAGCTTTTATAAAGAGGTAGTGGGTACATTTTCGACAAAGGTCTCAAGTTTAAGTGATATACATAGGAGAGAACAAAATATTCCTTCCAAGGCTTGTTTGAAACAAATTAATGCTTGTTGGCTGAAGATAATTAAGTGCTTGCAGGAAAAGTTGTCAGAATGTGATGTTATAAATACTAAAAGAGGTGATTTGTTCTTCATACTTGTTGATCTGACTAAGGCACTAGAGGGTCCACACTTAATTATGGACTCAATGATCTTATCGAAAGAGAAATTACTAGAACAATTGGATGCCTTAAAAGTTTCTTGGGCCAGTGAATTTAATGACTCAATTGAATACTCTGAAGAAGAAGTAGAAAGGTGGTTAATCTGATACATGAACAAGAATGAAGATATTGAAGACACACTTCATCAATTGAGCATGATCTTAAAGAGTTGGAAAATGAGTTATTTGAAACCAAGACTAAACAATAGATAATGGTTGCTCCTATGTGGGAGTATATTGAACAATGGTTGAGAAAAACCTTGGTTAAAATAACCAAAACAGATCAACAAGAAGGTGATAATACAATTATGCCACCTCCAGCTCAGTAACATCCTACAAAATACATATCAAAAATCAGATAATGGTTCTGATCTTCCATTATATTAAAGTCAAGTATTCACTTTGTTTTTCTCTCAAACTCTTTTTCTTTCTCAGTTAGTAGTCATTTTGCCTGTTTTGTTTCATAATTTGTGAAAACCAAAGGTCGACCCTTGACTCTCTCCTTTCTGTCTCCATGTATTTCTTTAATTTCATGGTCTGCAAGAGCTCAATTCCAATCCTCTTTGAAGGACAAATGTCATTTACTTTTTATGAAATTCACAAACATTATTACTTTTAAAAAGACATCTATTATTTTTTGAGGTTTCCAGTGAACTTTTCGGGACATTACATTAGTGATTTTTCAGACTTTTGATTTTAAGCATGAGAATTCAAATGTGTGTCTATTAAAATATTTTTGAATCTTAATTGAATGATCATTTAAATTTCTCTGACATATGTGGTCCTTATATTCTTTCCTTTTGCTAAATAATGTGTCCTACTTTGTTGAATACTATGATGGAAATGTAGTTGTGTTAGGGACCTAACCTCTCTAATCCCTCACGTAGGTAGAATAATATATTTCCATGTAATAAAGGCCGATATTAATAATACCTAGCAATAAGGAAGAATAAGTCAAATGTAAGAAGATCTAATAAAAGCTTCTGCTTCTAAAATGATCTTCCTCTAGATGGTTCTTTTGGGTAGATAGATTTAGTATAAATAGGAGTAGAGAGTATAAGAAGTTTTGTCTTGAGAATTATTGTAATAAAGCGTTGCTCTGTTGGAGGTTACCCCCTCGAAGAAGCAAATGAACATTATTTCCTATCAATAAAGGTATTATTTTGATGTTGTGGTTTCATCTATTGTGTTGTTCCGTTGTTATTCTCTGCAATATTTCTGTTTTCATATATTATAATAGATTTGGTACCTTACAAGTGGTATCAGAGCACTTTCCTTGGCATAAAATTGTGGGTTATTCTTTTTCATGGTAGAGATGTATTCTGGCGTCTTAAATCTACAAATATCTGTCTATCTGCGCATAAATTCGTGGTTGGGGAATCATACGCAGGAAATACAAGTGTTACTTAAGCTCACATTGTTGGCCACCCTTGTAACCCTTGTTGGTACCCCTTCGAGTGGTAGTGCATCAGACAACACCTGTATACGGATCGACCTAGATATCCTTAAGCCCTCCATAGATAAACCAAGAGACCTCCTGATTGCTATAGTGCCATCGAGAACAACACTCGGGAAGATGCTCTCTAGTACCTGGTGATCCAGATTTTATGAGCATAATGAAATGAATA
>JZKD02S1947584.1:8189-18635 GCA_000966675.3 Picea glauca | reverse complement strand
ATTTCGTATATCATTTCTGTGTATTGTGAAGATTATGCTGGTTATTTTACTGTTATTCTGTCATTTCTAGCATTTCGTTATTGTTCTGCATATTTTATATATCTGGTATCTTGCATTTATGTTGCTCTTATTGTTCAGTACATGCTACAACTGTTAATGTTAAAGAAGTAAAATAACATTGGTAACTTACTGCTCTGTAAATAAAGAAAAATCTAACATGGTATCATAGCTGATTACCTTCAAAACAATTTGACCATTGGAAGGAAGATTGTTTACAGCAGTACCTTGTCGCTGCACTATAATACTTTGTCAATCTTGTTGAGCACTAGTTCTAAGACGTTGGGACTATTTTCACCACAAAGAAGTTCTCCCTACCCTAGCACACCCCTTGCAACACTCTGGTTGTAGTTCATGAAAGAGCAAAAATTTGAAATTCCTCAGATCTAGGGTTTCTACCAGCGAAAATGTCAACTAGTATGAGAGTTGAATATAGATTGGATGGAGTAGATAACTTCATATAATAGAAGCATAGAGTTCATCTCATTCTAGAAGATAATGAGCTATTAGATCATGTCAAGTAGGTACCTCCAGAAACTGAAGATGAAGAAGCCAAAGAAAATTTTAGGAATAATGAATTCAAGGCCAAGAGGATCTTGAAAGACTCAATAAAAGACCATATGATACCTAATGTATCAGAACTGAAGTCACCAAAGGAAATTTTTGATGACCTAACTAGAATTTATGAAAGTAAGAATACCAGCCGAAAGCTTACTCTAAGGAATCAACTCAGAAACGTGACAATGAACAAGTCATAAACAATTGCCAATTATTTTATGAGGATCTCACAGATCAAGGACCAATTAGAAACTATTGGAGACCAAGTAGATGATGCTAAACTTGTGACTACTACACTCAATGTATTTCCTTCCTCTTGGGACCCATTCGTTCAAGGTATTTGCGCTAGAATCAAATTTCCCAAGTTTAACAAGTTATGGTTAGATTGTACCCAAGAGGAATCTAGATTAATATCCAAGTCATAGAAAACAAATGATGATGAAAATAAATCCCTTGCTGCTCAAGTGAAGAAAAGGAAAGAAAGGGAAGAAGGCAGTCTGAAGAAGTCTAAGAAAACACACTACAAGAAGGATGTGTCAAGGATCATATGCTACAACTGCAAGAAGATGGGACATTATGCTGCACAATGTCCTATTAGACATGAAAAGGGAAAGAAGAAGCACCATGCACATGCAATAGATGTTGAAGATCAAAAGTCAAAGGATGAAGAATTTGTATTTGACTCAACACTCATAGGAACTATCACTCAAGGGAGTGATACTTGGCTTATAGATAGCGGTGCTTCCAAGCACATGATCGGATTCAGAAATTCTCTTTCAAACTTAACAAAAAAGAGCTCATCCCTTCAAGTGGAGCTTGGGGATGATTCCAGACATGCAATCAAAGGCATTGGAGAAGCCTCCCTACAAATTGACTCATGTAACCCTCTTTCAATTAAAGATATTTTGTTTGTACAAGGATTGAAGAATGTTGACGCCCAAAAGCGCAACATAGGGTACCTACTTGCAAATGGTTGCAAACGCCTTATTATTTAACTATATTCAATAATATACTAATAGGTGGGACCCCTTGTGTGACTATGACGAAGATATGCCACTTATGCTTGATGTGCTTATGAGTTGGTTGAGATGATCTCTATAGTTTATTTGCGTTTAGAGTCTCTGATGAAATAATTAATCAAATGATGTTATGTGCGATATGATTTAAAAGGGAATGGTGTTGATTTTATATAACACTCACAAGCATTATTATGTTACATGTATTTTGAGGAAGGACCTCAACTCCATGTTTAAATTATGTGTGATATGGTGATTTAATGCCACAAGGATTACGTGCATTGTTAGAATTGGAAGTAAGGTTGAAACATGGTATCCCTAGCAAGTATTTGATATATGTCACATTGGAATTTTTAAACAAGGGTTGGCGCATTTGTTAAATTGGAGACTTAGGGAAATGGTGGTGTATTNTTGATGTGGTGTATGTTAGCTTGCTCGTACTGGATATGGATGGATGCAGATACGACGTGCAGTAAATGAACCTCACTCTAACCCTCCTCAAGCCTGCCACCCTAGTCATTTTTCATTTGCTCTTGTTGGTTGCTGCTGCTCCATTTTGTTCGGCCGTGGAAGAGGTATACAAGCTTGGTTGTTTCTCCTTATAAATTTTTACACATGTATGGGTTTATTGCTACTCCATCCATGAATATTTCGCTATTCTCTTTAATTAAGTCAACAATTGGCTCTTGACTTTGCTCGTTGTCTATGCATTTTCAAAGTTTATAATATATGGAGTTTTTGACTATGTATGGATTGGTGGTTAAGTGTTGGTCTTTGTGGTGTTGTATTTGAACCATGCACATTGAAAAGTTGTGTGGATGTTCTTAATGTATATGGTATTCATGCTTTACTTGTGGGAAAGAATACAATTGGGGAGTCTCGGGCCTGCCTTGCCTCTGGTTTATTGTTTTGGGTTTCTTCCCTAAGCGTATCATTGCTCCTTACCCGTGGTTTATATGAACACTTTGTCTGTCATTTAAGTTATTAGTCTTCGTTCCCATTGTGCCCATGTCCTTGTAACAACTCTGTGAATTTAAATGTGAAGTTTTGTAGAAGTATTAAGCTTCTCGTGCTCCTTTTGGCTAAACCGTCAATTTGGTCAGCTTGTTCCCCGCACCGCATTACTCTTCACTGTTATGTATTGAACCATGTGTATTGGAAATTATTGTGGAGGTGGCAAACCCAGAATTTGATAAAGCATTGTTCCTGCTCATTTTTGGTCATTGGTTTTAGTCGATTATTTGTTGTGCAAAAATGGAAAGAATGTTAAGCCCACACACGTGTCTGGTAATACAGTCTGTCCTGTGGAGATATTGGGGCGACGAAAGCATTGTAAAATCATTGTTTAAGGGATATAACCTACTGTGTGTTCGATTTTGTATGAAAGGAATACCTCTGTGGATGAATTATCTATACGCTAAATGAGTTTTGTGAACCAAAATGAAGGGGATTTTAGGAGCATTGTTATTTGAAGTTTCAATTTTGAATTATGTTATACAAAGGGATCCTTTTTTGGGCCACTTTGTGGAACCCTGTGGCGATTTAAAATGTACTGGTGATTATATCATGGACACGGTCTATCCTTTCCTCCATAGTTTGTTGTGTTGGATGTGATTATTACGATGTTGTTCAGTACTCGACTATGTTATACACAAGTAGTATTATTATTGTTAAATAATTCTTAGGTAATAAAATATAAATTGGTTGTTGTGCAAAGAAGTTTCTACGGAAAATGAGTAGCCTTTAAAAGAAACACTAGTTTTGGGTTGTTTTTTTTGGAAACAGGGTGTTGTTTAGTTTTGAAGTAGTAAGGGGTTTTGAATTTTAATTGACATTGAAGGTGACATTGTTTGATATAATAGAACAATATCCATGGGAGTCTTTCCATTATACCATTTTACGCAAAATACACTCCCCTCATTATCCCAATTGCATTTTTCACTCCGTGTTATGTTGTTACTCATTTTTAAGGATAAGTCTGTATGAAAATGAAAGAAATGAAGTGGCAGTAATTGATGATTGGTATTCTGAGATATGCTTAGATACACAGTTGATTGTTTTTGTTGATTGCTTGAATAATATTCATAAATATTCCCCCCTCCATGATATCACTTTACGCTAAATACAAGCCCTCCATACTCCCAATGACCATATCTATTCCCTATTCGTGTGGAAATTAATAAATGACATTTTTATGGATGGATTGCATGCGTCATGTAGTGAATAATAGAGCCAACTCTTGATTTATTTAAGTAGAGTTTCATGTATGGGTTATTAAGAAATTTTCATGGCTGGTTAAATATTGCTACAGGATGAGTTTTTTCAGCCAGGACAGTAATGGCCGAAATAATAGAGGCAAAGGTAACTAGCAATGAGGCTATAAAAGGCCTCAATTTTCTATTCACTTTGATGTTGACCCACAAGAGTTAAAACAATTGTTTCAAGATGGTTTTTTCAATTTGGTTGGCCATGATATATTTCATTCCCAACCTGACATACCCCCATTTCAACCTCCTCACAATTTTCCAGGTATTCATGTTCCTCCACATGTGCCAATATAGCCCGAAGTCCCTGCTAATGATGGTTGGAAATAAATTGTCCACTAGCCTGTCTCTCACCACCATGGTTGGACCACTATGTCATTACCTTTACCACCACCGGTTAAATCCCAATGCTCAAATTTCTCATGTTGTTTCGCTAGTACAGTCCTCACACGCCAACAAAAGATTAAAAACTGATATCCCACAACTTGTACAAGAAAAAGGAAAAACAATGGCCTCCCCCTCCAGTCCATTCACAAAGTCTACTAAATCCGTGTCTTCATGTCTCCACCTAAAAGACGACTGCTCCCATGTGATCAACAAAATACAACCCCAAGGGTCTAACCAACCAAGGGCTACCCTAGAAAAGTCAAGAGGAGACAACAATGATAAGAGGAAATATGCCTCACACAACAACAAATATGAATTTTAAATGTTTTTTTTTTTTTTTATGATATTCAGTGGTGAAGACAATGTTTAATGATTTTCAACATATTTTGGACAACAAGCTTTATTTTGGATATTTTTTGTGGATAAGATGGATATATTGTTTTTTTGGGACATGTCCTTAAATTTTGTTGATATTTAAATATTCGATTTGAATGATATCCATGGGAGCTACAAGGGTTTCATATGATCCAAATGTTAAATTTTGTATTTTATATTTGATGATTGGTAAAGAGAATGATGGGACTCACAAGGGGTCCTACCTATTTAGTAATTATTAAATAGACCCTTATTTATAAATTATTATTAATTATTTCTCCCTAAACTAATTAGTTATGTTGATTTGAATTAACTAAATAAAGTAGTTGAACTACCTCAACTTATTGAGAACGAATAAAGGTTCAATGAGATGAAGAGACAAGAGGAGAATAAAGAGAGAACTGCAATACTAAGGTTTGCTCTCTAGTTAATGAGATAACTTTAGTTTTCATTCATTTTTGAGTTTACTTGAAAGCCTAATCCTCTTGTTGAAATCAAGGTCTTATTGAAGGGAACAAGATTCAAAACTGAATCATACATTTCAACAACTTGTTTTAAAGGTGTTTGATTAATCCTTGATAGTCTATGTATTCTTGTCTGTTTGTGAATTAATTTTCATGGATGATAAAGAATGTCTTGCAGAGTCAAATGGAAACATTTTGTGGCAAGCTGATCCAAATCATTAGTTTTATTTTTATTTTACTGTCAGAGTCTTTTTGTATGGTTCCCATCAAAGACCTCTAAATCTTACTTTGGTCCATACCCTTGTAGGGGTTTGTAAAGAGAAATACACATTTTGTATTTCATATTGAAATAAAATCATATTATTGTTCTGTCTCATACATGTGTTTTCATGACTTG
Organism: Picea glauca; assembly: GCA_000966675.3. Classification (NCBI taxonomy): domain Eukaryota; kingdom Viridiplantae; phylum Streptophyta; class Pinopsida; order Pinales; family Pinaceae; genus Picea; species Picea glauca. The sequence goes on along the minus strand of JZKD02S1947584.1, from coordinate 13,117 downwards.
GTTCTTCCTTTTGCTTTTGTCTCCATGTTTACTTTATTGTAAAATATGTATACACTCTTGTAGTTTTTTTTAAATTTTATTTTTACATTGCAACATATATAAATCATAAAATCAACCTTAATCCTTGTAATTAATACTTGTGGATTGAGTGAATGTTTTGAGGCTATAAACCCCGGGTGACATTCCCAACTATCTTATATTAGCTAGGCTAGATCTGAAAATGATTGAGTGAGTTACTCCATACCTTTTACTCAACTTTTATTTGGCGACCATACTGGGGACATTTTCCATATCTCTCTAGTTGATTGTATTCACGATTATCTTTGAATATTTTTGTTTTTTTTCGAATTCTCTTTGACTGATTTTTCTCATGACAATACCTTCTACAAGGAAACCTAATATTGAACACAGTCTTAAAGACCATACTAGCATTGTCTTGACCTTATTCAATACTATTCTAGAAACTACTAATATCCGGGCTGAGCTTGAACGCTCTTGGGAGGTAGTTGAACAAGATATAAGTACCCGTGAACACTGGGAAGCCATGCAAAGGCATCCTAGAAATCAACAATAACCTCGATTTTCCTAAGTCTTTGGTCTTCTTTTTTCATGTCCTCAAATCCTCACATTTCTAGAAGAAGAAGAGGATTGTCCCTTGAAGCTACTCCTATCATTGAAATAGGAAGAAGGAAATCCATTTTGTCGACCAAAGAAAGCACTCTAAGGAAGACTTTGTCTGATTCTTCTAGCTCACCCTTTTCCCCCTTACCCATCACTTTCAAAATGACATCTGTGGGTGGTGCTAGTGGTGCTGGAGGTGTTTCATCATCCCAACCTTTAGACTCATCAGTAATTGATAGTCTATATAGTCATCAAGTTCCTATACAATCAACTATTGACCCTGCTAAAGTTATAAATAAGTATGGGATTTTTTTAGTTTGAGGAAGATACTGTGACCACCCCATGACACACATCTTCTCTCTTGAATATAGCACCTGCTACTTGTCTGTTACCCAAGTTTAAAGAGCATATTCCTAAGTTCTCAGGGAATGATATTTTTTCTACAAACAAACACCTAGTGGCATTTTCTAATGCTTGTCATAATATCAGGGCTAACAATAATGATACATGCATGCACTTATTTTTCAACTCCCTTGAAGGGAAAGAAACAAATGATTTCTTTGATCTCCCTCCAAAGATCCTTTCCACTTGGGAAGAGTTGGTTTATTAGTTCAAGTCCACTTATGAATAATCCAAGAGCCTGACCGAACATTTAAGGGAATATAACAATATTTCTTACAAAGATGGTGAGACTATTAAGTCCTTTAACCTCCACTTAACCAAATTATACAATAAAATCCCTGAACTAATCCGCCCCCAAAACCAAGCCGCTTTCATGAATTACTATAATGTAATTCCCTCTCCTTATCGTCATAGGCTCAAAGAAAGGGCTATTGAAAATCTTAGCTTCGCTCTCCACACTTGCCCGGAGAATGAAGAGTAACTTGAAAGAACAGGTCTCCCTAAAGGAGACTCAATCAAACAAACAAATATGTTTGCTCTCCTACAACTTGTACAATATATGCACAATTGAATGATAGCTTATGAACGAAAGGGGAATCCTCCCTCACTTACTCCTGGGTCATCTTCTTCTTCTGCAATTCCTTTTATGAATACGAATGAAAACAATTTTCAGCCCAAGGTCATTATGTCTTGCAGTTGGTGTAACGTCTACGAAAAAAATCATGAAGACAATACTTGTGAAGTTAAGAAGAGTTCCAGAGATAAAATCTTTGGCAATAATCCTGAAACCACTATCGTTGTTCTAGATTGGGAAGAACTGGAAGATGTTATGATAATAAATACTAGGAACAAATATTATGCTCCTAAAGGGAAATATGATCCTCCTCGTACTTCTTCCACCCCAACATCATCTTCACAAGGTACTAATGTACAAACTGTCAAAATTCCCGAAAGTCAAGGAGTTCCTTCCCCTCTTCCCTCTTCCAAGTATAACATTCTTAACCAATTGGATAATATCAAGGCCAATGTTACTCTTTTGGACATGGTTGTCATCCCTAAACAACAAAAGCATCTCAAGAATTTTATGGAAGGAAAGGCTTCCACCATAGCCAATCTTTGTGAAGAGACGAAATAAGAGGATTCCAATGTTAATAAGATAGGTATAAATAATTTTAGACACCCTGTAAAAAACCCTCCATTTTTCATTTCTGTAAAAATTATGGATAAGATAGCCCATTGTTGCCTAATTGATGACGGTTCGGGCCCAAGCGTAATGTAAAAAATCATCATGGAGGAGTTAGGTTTATGATGCACTAATGAAAAATCTAGAAGCATGCTCTCCTATAACAGTTTGTAGTAGTCAACTATAGGTGAAATCAAAGACGTAAATTTAGTTCTTTGTGCACATCTCAAAATTAGGACAACCCTCAACATCCAAGTAATCGACATGCTAGTAAGAAACTATTCTATTATCTTAGGAAGAGACTGGCAAGCCCTAACAGGTGGATATCTTTCGCTTGATGGAACACACTTATTCGTTCCCCTAGATGGACATAATATTATAGTCCTAAGATAAGGTAGAATTTCACCATACATAGAGAGCATTCCTCAACCGAATGTAAACTATCTCGAGGAAGACTTAGGGGTGTAATCTATCTTTGTTGATGAGGGTGACACTACTTTGGAACAAATTGATTTAGAATATGGTATGTGGCACATACATTTCGATGGCTCATGATCAAACAAAGGTAATGGAGATGGAATTATCTTGTACTCACCTATAGGTAAAATCCACAACTTTTCTTATACGTTAGAGTTTGCTTGCACAAACAATGTCACTGAGTTTGAAGCCTTACTTCTAGGCATTGAAAATGCTTATAACCTTGGTTGCAACCACCTTACAATTTTTTGTGATTCTGAACTTCTTGTGAACCTTGTGCATAAAATATATTCTACTAGCAATAAGTTGATGAAACACTATACCCAAGTTGTTTGGATGCTTATCTCGAACATGTTATAATTTAAAATAACTCATGTTAAGAGAAAAATTAATTCAATGGATGATGGGTTATCTATATTTGCGACATCTCCTACTCGAAAAATTCTACCTCAAAGGCTTGATTGTACTTTTCAATATTTATATCGTCCTCACATTCCAGATAATGTAGAATCATGGCAGGTTTTCCCTAATGATAAGACCATATGTGCTTTCATACAAAATGAACCGTTTAAGCCTAAGGAAATCATGTCTATGGAAGATGACATATTTCCAAAAACCTTGACTCCTCTTGAGAGTTCATTTTCGTCGAGTGATGTAGGCAACAAAGAAACACGTAAGGAAGAGGAGTCAAAAATAAAAGTGGGTGATACCATTTCCTTGAACCCTGGGACCTTCAAATCTCCAAAGATGGTTAAACTAGGTGCCCAATGTTCCGATGAAGAAAAGGTGAAATTCACAGAACTACTACATGAATTTCAAGATGTTTTTGCACGGTCATACGAGGATCTTCGTGGTTTTGATCATGCTCTCATACAACATGCCATTCCTATCAAGGAAGGGATAAAACCAGTTAGGAAAAAACAAAGACCCATTAAGCCCGCACTTGAAGCTACTATTAGAAAGGAGTTGGAAAAATTTTTGAAAGTTGGTATAATCTTTCCAGTTAAGTATTCTTAGTGGGTTTTAAATTTGGTTCTTGTTAGAAAAAAAACTGGTCATATTCGATTATGCGTTGATTTTTGCACATTGAATAGAGAAAGTGTAAAAGATCATTTTCCTCTCCCTAATATGGAAATGATTTTGCAACAGGTTGCAGGGTCACAATTGATGTCTTTACTTGATGGTTTCTCTGGATATAATCAAATCAAGGTAAAAAGTACTGATAGATACAAAACCAACTTTACTACACGTTGAGGCACATTTGCTTATGAACACAAGCCTTTTGGATTATCTAATGCAGGTGCCACTTTCCAGAGAGCTATGCAAATAGATTTTGATGATCTGATAGATAAATTATCCAAGTATATATTGATGATTTGATTGTCTATTCAAAGAATCGATTGGATCACCTTGTTCATCTCAGAAAAGTTCTCATGCGATGTAGAAAATTCAACATTTCTTTAAATCCTTCGAAATCTATTTTTGGTGTCACCAAGGGAAAGCTACTTGGACATATCGTTTCTAATTCAGGAATAAGCATAGATCCCAAAAGAATTGCTACTATTCTGAACCTTCCTGCCCCAACTTCCAAAAGGAGGTTCAATCCTTTATGGGTATTATCTACTTTGTCTGCAGGTTTGTTCCTGATTTTTCTTTAATGGTTAAACCAATTCATAATATTCTAAAGCAAGATCACTCATTTTCTTGGATAGACGATGTCGAAAATGTTTTCGTAAGGATTAAGAAGGAAATTAGTTCCGCATCGGTTCTGGAAAAACTGGACTTTGATAAATATTTTAGTATATACACTAATGCCATTGAGGAAGCAATTTCTTCTATCCTCTTGCAATATGATGATCAGAATAATGAAAAACCTATAGCTTACATGAGCCAAAGTTTATTAGATGACAAATTCAAGTATTCTTATATTGAGAAACATGCCTTTTCTCTTGTTAAAGATGTAGATAAATTTCACAACTTTATCCTAGGCAAACACACACAGTGATCTAAAAAAAATCCAGAGAAGGCTAAGAACAACTCATAACTCACAGAGGAAACTAAGGACGCTCACAATGGCTCCAATAAACAGAGAAAGGGAAAAAATTCAAAGTTCCCAAAACTTAGTGAAAATAGCATGATCGAGAAGAAAGTGTCGCAAGCTTTCCAACGACGTAAACAACTCGTCAAACGAAGTTACAGATTGAAAGATATTCGTGGTCAAATTTTTGTCAACCTATCCCAGTCA
>JZKD02S1947583.1:482749-504687 GCA_000966675.3 Picea glauca | reverse complement strand
AGCCATCGTCCGCTCCCATCATAGCACCACTGTTTCATCTTATCTCCCACTCATTTATCCCATTCCCCTTGTCCGGGCATTGGGTTGACCTGTTTGTAGGATTGCACCTTATCTCGTGGGAAGAAGGAGCTAAATGCCCAGAAGGTAAAAGCAGTTGGTAAAAGATAAAAGCCTAAAAATGAAACCTCGAGATGCTTCGCCCAGAGATCCCCGAGAAGGAAATAAAAGGCCTCTCAGCAAGAAACAAGAGGGACCTTGAAAATAACAAACAAGACCTAGTCAGAGGATAGCAGGTCTCATCACAAGCCAACCTATTAGGTTCATGGGTATCTAACAGTATGACATTGCCACCATCTGGTTACCACGCCAGGGCAGTGACCTTTGGTTTCATGGCCAAGGGAAAGGGGGTCTCATCACGAGCCAACCTTCTCATCTCTGTGAAAGTACTTGTGGGTAACACTGTCAACTCTGGTCACCATGCCAAGGCAGTGTCCTCTGGTTAGCTCTTGAGTAAAAAGAAAAAGAAGAAGAAAGAACAAATAAAAAAATAAAGCTAAAAAAGAATAAAGGCAAGAACGGGCATGGAAAATATGCATCCATGATAGGTACAACTTGCCTTCTACAAAGGCACCCACAGATAACATTATGCATCATTGGCTCTCACTTCACCCACATGACTAGACATCCCCTAGCCACATCACCTCACTTACATGTCTTCGATGAAATCCTCCTGGAAACTTTCCTTTTCTTGTGGATACTAGCCCAATAGGACGTCTTGTCTTTTTCTCCAATCTTGTATTGTAGGTTTTTGTAATGCCTTTGAGCTACTGACAGATATATTAAGGGTTTTATGCATATGTTTAATAATATTGATGATGAAATGTGATTGACATTACTATGATCCCTGTGACTAATGAGCCCATGGAGGGCGTAGCTTTTGATGTGCAAGACCATGCCCGACGGACATGTACCATTTGGACCAGGTACACATGGGGAGATGATCAGTTCATACCTCCATGGGGTTGAAGAGCCCACCAGATGGATGTTGAGACCCCATCAAGGGGCAGAGACAGGACGGTGGTTGATCAGGGTTTTGCACCGGAGAAGAAGAGGACATTTCATCAGAGGCACTTTGGCAGAGCCCTACCTAGGGGGATTGACCCACTTCCAGTGAAACATTTTCCCTGGATGGCCCAGGACATCACATATGGGCTCATGACGTCATCTTGAGCGTGTGGCAGTTTGACAGGGCAGTTGGCACATGTGGCATGGTGGAGAGGCCCAAAGAGGGCTAACGTTTTGCTCTTTATTGATGCATTTGCCCTAAAAGGGGCTAACATCTCCCTTAGAAGGGGTGACGTCCCACCTTTTGCTCAATTAGGGTTTTAAAATGAACATTTAATGTAAAAAAATATTATTTTGGTATTTTGGGCTTGTCGGCCTTTTTATGAACTAAAAGTTAAACTAGGTCATTGATACACTATATATTGAGGGTTTTGACTCTCATTTTATCATCATCTTTCACTCACCACTTGGTGAGGTCTGAAATTTGTGCCCCATTTCGGTTATTGGTTGATTTGAGGAAGGCGCACTTGTTGAAGGAAGAGATTCTATGGTGTTTTTCTTGAAGGAAGGTGTTACAACTAGGGTTTGCATGATTATTTTCTTGATGAATTGTTAGTATTTTTCTGCAAAACTTCTTAATTGAATGGTTGTAGTCTTATTTCTTACATGTATTTATAATTTGTTGAATAAAAACCCTAGGTGACAAGCACACAAGTAGGTCCTTGTCTCATGTCCCCTGATAGAAAAAAATTTAGCCATTGAAGAAGAAGAAGAGAGCCTAACCATAGCTACACTCCTTTTTCTTCTTCCCTTTAGCTAGCCGTACCTTTTTTACTTCAAGAGGAAGAGGACGTCCTAGGCCTAGGTCATCTACACCTAGGGCCGTTTTCTTTTAGGGTTTGATGAAAGAGCCTTGCTGTAGCAACACTCTCCCTCTTTAAGCTTTCTTGTCTTGATTTTGTGCTTCATCTGAGCTAGTCGTTTGTTGAGAAGGAGGATAGAGCACGAGGCCTTGCTTTTGCTACACCGGAGTGAGCCTCTCTCCCCTAGGGTTCTGTCTTTGAGGCCCTGCTTTAGAAGCACCTTGAAACTTTTCCCTCTAGTCCTTTGAAATCTCCTTCAACCTGTGCGTCCTTCACTTATTGACTCCATTCTACCCTAAGGCACTAATCCCAAGACCTCTAGCGTTGAAGTAGAATTGGATCTAAACACTCTCAAACCTTTTGAAATTGAAACCCTAACTACACTAACCCTAGCCTAGACTAACCTACTAACCCTAAGTTGTTGATGTTATCATTGAATATTTCATCTTTATTGCAACAACGTTCTGTCTTTTGAGTAATTGAATGGTAGTTGAATACATTAATTGAGTTAAGGAGTTATTTGTTATATTGAATGATGTATCATTTGAGTATTTATTGATGAAGTGACATTACTGCCATTGCTATTTTGTAAACATTGACTTCGTCAACATTTACTTTTAAATTGCTCATATTGAATATTAGATAGTCTTAAATGTACATGAAGTACTAACCAAAGCCTGCATATATCAAGTTTGTTGTTGCTTTGATCTCGGGCAGGGATCCTACTTGGTTGTCTTTATTGGCTATAAGTCGGACTATCTGCTTTGGTGTTGATATGTGAAGGGGGAAACTTGTCATTGTCTGGTTATCCTTTAAAGCCTCTTCAAAACCCCAGGTCACCGAGGATGTCTCCCTTGGGCCTAGCCTCCCTAAAGAGAAAGAACCTACCCATCGAGGTGACATTGGGTGGGATAGGTTCCTGCTATGCCAGTTTGGCCTTCTACCTTATAGCCTTTATCTCTAGCTACAAACTTTGCGATAACATTTTGGCGCCGTTGCTAGAGGAACACTGAGTCAATTCTCCTCAAACGACAAATCTTTTCGGTAAGCCTTGCCTCATAGACTATTTTCTTACAAGCTTACTTGGCGACTCCACTAGGGTGTTTTCCCTATTTCTTTGATAGTTTCATGAAAACTATCTGGCGACTCCACTGATGACGAAGCCAACTATGACTTCACAATGGGATCTAGGGAACTACAAACCTTTGGACATGAGTAAAATCCCGGGATATCCCAGACGAATGCCCCCCTTTTATAAAATTGGCTCCCTAGATTTGTTGGCATCGATGGAGAAAGTCTTGATTATCACATGAGCAAATTCTGGGCTTTCTTTCAATATCGCCCTGTCAGTGACGAGGATGAAGATTTGGTGATGAAAATCTTCTCTGCCTCTCTGCATGGAGAGGCTAGAAGATGGTATGATAATATTCCAGCTGCTAGCATCACATCTATGGACCATTTTGAATAAATCTTCCTTGCAAGGTGGGTTATGAAATTGGAAGATATACAACCATTGCTGAAAGGTCTTGAAGGCATAAAACAAACATAGAATGAGATTGTCAGAGTTTTCAGGCCAGGTTCCAGAGGTTGCTTTACTAGATTCCTGAAAGCCATCGTCCTAAAGACAAGTACCTCGTTTATCTCTATACTAATGGACTTCAAGGGCATTTGAGCTTCCTCCTAAATAAAAAGAATCCAAAAACACTTGTAGAAGCTAACAACATGGCCATTCAAATCGAAAAGAATCTCTCCTTGTCCAGAACCAATGACCATACCATGGACACTCTTAGCTTAGTAAGACTAGTTTCCCTTGAAACCTTTGTTGAAGATCCACAAGAGAGAAGGGAACAAGTTTTTGACAAGCAGAATGAGGATGTGATTAAGGAGCAAAAACCTAAACAAGATGATGAAGTACCAACCCTTGCTCCTCACTCTAATGAGGTCATCCAAGAACCTGTTTCTCCTGCACAACAAAGCAAGGATGAGGTTAGTTGCTTTCCACTTCAGGATTCTGATGACACTTTATTCCTTGATTAAGAAAATGAAGGAGAAATGAAAATTTTGAACGAAATGGATATTCCTTGCTGTACAATCGAAGACAAAGAAGCAATCCATGAGGATGAAACAATAACACATGTTGAAAATGCCAAATTCCTCGAAGCCCCTGCACAAGAAGAAACAATAAGTTGCCCTCCTCCCCTAGTTTTTGATGATGCTTTACTTTATGATGAAGGAAATGAGGAGGAGGAGAATGAGTTTTCAAATGTTTCAAACCCTGCATGTTATGACATAGATAGTGACATTGTTGATAACATTGATGAGTTCATACATGTTGGGAGATGTAGGTGGGATATAGTTGGTTATGACCTAGATCCCATCTATGACATTGAGAGTCATTTCCAAGTATTGCCCTTGCAATTATCACAGTAGATTACTTTTGACCAGTGGCAACAAGGAGATGAAATTTCCACCCGTACTTTTCAAAAAACCAAGGATGACCTAGTACCTTGTTCTCTTGATGATTTTCAGTCTTACCTTGAGATTTTTTATGAGTACCCTTCTGAGCACTTGGATTCTCTCCATGAAGATGATTGCCAACCACCATTGTGCTTAGATTTTGATACAAGTAAGAACATTGTTTTCCTAAAGAAGGATTCTCGTGACTTCTCACTCCAACCACCTGTTATTACTTTACCTTGCTTTTCCATTAAAGGTGTAGTCAGGAAGTATATCTTTTATATAGAGTTTCCTCTTAGACAAACCCTAGAGTCCAAGGGTTGGTTAAATATTACAAGCTTAAGTGTATCTTCTTAGTTTTTCAACTATGCCTTGAGAATTTGCCAATCGTCTAAAACATATTTGTCAATCCCTTCCCAGACTTCACAGTATGAGAACGTCTTAGGTAGCCAATGTGCCGACCTTTTGTGTCAGTGTTCTGAAACTTGGACTTTTCTTGACCCTTTCCTGAAGTGGATTGAGTACTTTCCTCAGAGATGGCCTTGGCAGGATTTTATCCCTCCCACCCGCCTCCATGAGTTAGACTTTGAGATTTCCAGTGATATGATATACATTCTAACTCATGACATTTTTGTGCTTGATTTATCACTATTTTGGTTTATGATGAAGCACAAAGGCAGGTATCGTGGGACATTGTTGGATTGGCTACACTGGTCATTTGACTACATCAAACATCTAGCCAACAGGTAAGTAAAGGTAGGTACTTTTCTTTACATTTTCATATTGATTGTTTTACTTCAATCTATGTATATATCTATATGTATGTCGGGGTGGCATTACTGCCCCATTTTTGTTACTGATGCCCCTATCGAGATTGAGCAGGTCTGCAGGTTATGCCAGATATGCTGAGGTTCTCATGCGCTGTATGGTGAGCACATGTCCCCGAGTTGGAGCCAGATGTTATCCTCGATTTTTAGGGATAACTAGGAGATCATGTCTCAGGGCCCACAGGTCCTAGACACGGAGTACTGAGAGCAGGATTGACCTGAGCATGGCCCTAGAGGGCCCATCCTTTTCTTCTTCCATTAGCTTTGTCTTGTCAGCATCAACAACATCCATCACCATTGACTTGGTATTGTATCAGAAGAGGTTCTTGCTCCATGAGGTAATTGGTCCAGGTATCATGGTATGTGTCACTTTTGATCATTGAAACCTTTAAATATATGCATTTTATTCCTTTTATGTCTAACAACTGCTTGGATATTACATTAGCCCACTTGACCATGCTTGGGGAAATTGACAAGGTGCCCTAGCAAGCATGTGCCCATAGGTCTTGGTTTGCCATTGGGGGGATTTTTGAAAAGCCATCGTCTACTCCCATCATAGCACCACTGCTTCATCTTATCTCCTGCTCATTTATCCCATTCCCCTTGTTGGGGCATTGGGTTGACCTGTTTGTAGGATTACACCTTATCTTGTGGGAAGAAGGGAATAAAGGCTCAGAAAGTAAAAGCACCTGGTAAAAGATAAAAGCCTAAAAATAAAACCTCAAGATGCTTTGCCCAGGGATCCCTGAGAAGGAAATAAAAGGCCTCTCAGCAAGAAACAAGAGGGACCTTGAAAATAACAAACAAGACCTAGTCAAAAGATAGGGAGTCTCATCACTAGCCAACCTATTAGGTTCATGGGTATCTAACAATATGACATTGCCACCATCTGGTTACCATGCCAGGGCAGTGACCTTTGGTTGCATGGCCAAGGGAAAGGGGGTCTCATCACAAGCCAACCTTCTCATCTCTGTGAAAGTACTTAGGGGTAACACTGTCAACTATGGTCACCATGCCAAGGCAGTGTCCTCTAGTTAGCTCTTGAGTAAAAAGAAAAAGAAGAAGAAAGAGAAAATGAAAGAATAAAGCTATAAAAGAATAAAGGCAAGAACGGGCTTGGAAAAATATGCATCCATGACAGGTACAACTCTTCTTCTACAAAGGCACCCACAGAAAACATTATGCATCCTTGGCTTTCACTTCACCCACATGACTGGACATCCCCTAGCCACATCACCTCACTTACATCGCTTGGATGAAATCCTCCTGAAAAATTTCCTTTTCTTGTGGATACTAGCCCAATAGGACGTCTTGTCTTTTTTTCCAATCTTGTATTGCAAGTTTTTGTAATGTCTTTGAGCTTCTGACAGATATATTACGGGTTTTTTGCATATGTTTAATAATATGGATGATGAAATGTGATTGACATTGCTATGATCCCTGTGACTAATGAGCCCATGGAGGATGTAGCTTTTGATGTGCAGGACTATGCCCGATGGACAGGTACCATTTGGACCAGGTACACATGGGGAGATGATCAGTTCGGACCTCCATGGGGCTGAAGAGCCCACCAGATGGATGCTGAGACCCCATCAAGGGGCAGAGACAGGACGATGGTTGATCAGGGTTTTGCACCGGAGAAGAAGAGGGCATTTCATCAGAGGCACTTTGGCATAGCCCGACCTAGGGGGATTGACCCACTTCCAGTGAAACATTTTCCCTGGATGGCCCAGGACGTCACCTATGGGCTCATGACGTCATCTTGAGCGTGTGGCAGTTTGATAGGGCAGTTGGCACATGTGGCATGATGGAGAGGCCCAAAGAGAGCTAACATTTTGCTCTTTATTGCTGTATTTGCCCTAAAAGGGGTTAACGTCTACCTTAGAAGGGGTGACATCCCACCTTTTGCTCAATTAGGGTTTTAAAATGAACATTTAATGTAAAACAATATTATTTTGGTATTTTGGGCTTGTCGGCCTTTTTATGACCTAAAAGTTAAACTAGGTCACTGATACACTATATATTGAGGGTTTTGACTCTCATTTTATCATCATCTTTCACTCACCACTTGGTGAGGTCTGAAATTTGTGCCCCATTTGGGTTATTGGCTGATTTGAGGAAGGTGCACTTATTGAAGGAAGATATTTTTGGCATTCTATGGTGTTTTTCTTGAAGGAAGGTGTTACAACTAGGGTTTGCATGATTATTTTCTTGATGAATTGTAAGTATTTTTCTGCAAAAATTCTTGATTGAATGATTGTAGTCTTATTTCTTACATGTATTTATAATTTGTTGAATAAAATCCCTAGGTGACAAGCACACAAGTAGGTCCTTGTCTCATGTCCCCTGATAGAAAAAATTTTAGCCATTGAAGAAGAAGAAGAGAGCCTAGCCATAGCTACACTCCTTTTTTACTTCAAGAGGAAGAGGACATCCTAGGCCTAGGTCAGCTACACCTAGGGCTGTTTTCTTTTAGGGTTTGATGAAAGAGCTTTGCTTTAGCAACACTCTCCCTCGTTAAGCTTTCTTGTCTTGATTTTGTGCTTCATCTGAGCTAGCCATTTGTCAAGAAGGAGGAGAGAGCACGAGGCCTTTCTTTTGCAACACCAGAGTGAGCCTCTCTCCCCTAGGGTTCTGTCTTTGAGGCCCTGCTTTAGCAACACCTTGAAACTTTTCCCTCTAGTCCTTTGAAATCTCCTTCAACCTGTGTGTCCTTCACTTATTGACTCCATTCTAGCCTAAGGCACTAATCCCAAGACCTCCAACGTTGAAGTAGAATTGGATCTAAACACTCTCAAACCTTTTGAAATTGAAACCCTAACTACACTAACCCTAGCCTAGACTAACCTACTAACCCTAAGTTGCTGATGTTATCATTGAATATTTCATCTTTATTGCAACAACGTTCTGTCTTTTGAGTAATTGAATGGTAGTTGAAGGCATTAATTGAGTTAAGGAGTTATTTGTTATATTGAATGATGTATCATTCGAGTATTTATTGATGAAGTGAAATTACTGCCATTGCTATTTTGTAAACATTGACTTCGTCAACATTTACTTTTAAATTGCTCATATTGAATATCAGATAGTCTTAAATGTACATGAAGTACTAACCAAAGACTACATATATCAAGTTTGTTGTTGCTTTGATCTCGGGCAGGGATCCTACCTGGTTGTCTTTATTGGCTATAAGTCGGACTATCTGCTTTGGTGGTGATCTGTGAAGGGGGAAACTTGTCATTGTCTGATTATCCTTTAAAGCCTCTTCAAAACCCCAGGTCACCGGGGATGTCTCCCTTGGGCCTAGCCTCCCTAAAGAGAAAGAACCTACCCATCAAGGTGACATTGGGTGGGATAGGTTCCTGTTACGCCAGTTTGGCCTTCTACCTTATAGCCTTTACTCCTAGCTACAAACTATGCGATAACAGGTCCATCGAAAGGGTTAATGACACCAACATGATCAACTTCACACGAGGACTCTTTTGAGATAGGTCTTCCATAAGGGTTTGGAAATGCCTAGGACCACTCCCAATTTTATTTTTTTAATGTTGAAATATTATTGTATTAATGAAATTTTTAGAATCTAAACATTCCAAGTTTTGTAGGAATTTTGTTGGTTGTGCTACAAAAGTTTGGCAAGGTCCCTAGAGCAAGGCAATGTCAAGTGCTATATCTGTTTATTTTTTAGGTTCCTACCCTAACCTCCCTACTTAGGGGTACTTAGGAGTCAAATAATTAATGTGTGAGGCCATTCTCGTTAAATAAAACCCATTAGGTAGTTGTTGTGTGGTTAATTAATGTAAAGGGGTCATCCTTGTGGAATAAAACCACTAGAGAGTTGGTACTCAATAATGTTAGGAACACTAGTGGTTTGAATTGGATTATGTGGAGAACAAAATGAAGATAGAAATATATATAGAATCCTATAGAGTTACTGTAGAGAGCACACTAATATTGTGAAACTCAAATTCTATTAATGAATGCATTAGAAAAACATTGCAATACATAAAGCAATACAAACTAGCTAGAATGGTGGTATCTTATCTATAAAGAGAGATGTATTCATTATTTTCATTCAAAAGAAGACCATTACAAGAGGTTGATACTACCATTTAACAGAAAGTATGTAACCCTAATAGTCAAAAGTCCTAAATATCCAAAACCCTAACCATAGAAGATGAGGTGGCCAAAAGAATGTGGACCCCAAGGAGCCTAGTTGATATGTGAACTTCTTAGGGCCACACCTTTTGCATATAAACTCCTTTTGGGGCATTTCTTGGACCATTACAAAGCTTATTCTACACTCTATGTGTTGTGTAGGCCTTGTAATCAAATACTTTGGGCCCATGTCAAATGACAAAAACACATTGGGATTCCAAAAAAAGGTGTCAAAAGTTCAAGACTTGCAAAACTGTAGTAAAATTGCCAAGATGTAGAACCATTCTGAGTCGAAAGAAGAGATGAGTGGCCATACGCATCCACCTAATTCATGGTTAGGATTTTGGTAGTGAGAAACTATTTATAGAGGTAAGAAGCCATGTAATGTTTTTTCAAGTATTATCATTGTATTGGAGCTATGTTCATTTGGTTGTTGCCCCCTCAAAGAGGCACGTGAAGATTGATCTCTTTCTATATTATCAATATAAGGGTTAATTTTTTATAGATTCAATACTCTCTCTTTCTCTTTTACATTCTACAATTGAATTTCTTCATATATTGATCTTAATTCTTCATTTTTGCAATATAAGTACACTATAAGTGGTATCATAGCACTTTCTTATTCCAACATGTGATCAAATTTTATAAAGAAAAAATAGTTTAAAGATGTGTTTCAACATATTTAAGCATAGATATTAATTGTTCAATGGGTAAAATTGTGGTTGGGAAGCATACACATAAGGAATACAAATGGGGTCACCTGGTTGGACACCCTTGTACAACTCTATTGGTATCTAGTGAGTAGTACTACTTTGTATAAAATATGCTCACTAATTCGATCTTCCATGTACCCTTGAGTATATAGAAATCCCCCTAGGCATACCTCAAACAAGCCCTACAAAATTATTTCAGTCATTTTGTTACTATAGTACATTGAGCACAACACTAAAGGAAATCACTCTCACATACTTGGGAATGGGGTAGTATGGCTAGGGTACGTTTGAGCCTCCTTAGTTAGAGTTGTAAAAATTCAGTCAAATATTATTGTTGGAAACCCAAGGTATATTCGAGATATATCATGCTTGACACTCTCATGCTCATAGGACCTTGTTGAGCCATCACGTCTATATTGCATGTAGTGAAATTCCTGCATAATCAGGAATATCATGGATTTGACAATTTTTCTTCACAATAATCCTCCAATAGTTAAAAAAAATGTTTGGAAGTGGTCTCGGTCCTACTCAGACCATTATGGGGGATCTATCCCAAAAGAATCCTTGTGCAAATTTGTTCACATCGATGTAGCTCTTTAGTAACCCTTCAAGTGGACCCAAAAAGTCCCATGACTACCATTCTAATGGATAACAAACTCACTAGCCTAGAAGACAAAATAAACTAACTCAACAACCTAGAAGAAAAAATAAACTAACCACCGACCTAGAAGACAATTAACCAACTCAATGGCCTAGAAGACAAAATGCAATACCTCACTCAAAACCTCCATTCAACATTTTAAACCGACCTCAACAACCAAACATCTTCCTTCAAAACTTCAATCAACCATC
This sequence comes from Picea glauca, assembly GCA_000966675.3. Taxonomy (NCBI): domain Eukaryota; kingdom Viridiplantae; phylum Streptophyta; class Pinopsida; order Pinales; family Pinaceae; genus Picea; species Picea glauca. The sequence continues at coordinate 493,752 of JZKD02S1947583.1, read as the reverse complement.
AAATGCATATTTGGACTAATTGAATATGGTCGATTGATAGTGAGGGACCTTTAGTGGGGGTAGGCCATTGCATTGGGTGATTATTTTGTGACACTCAACACCATATAATGCAAATATTTCCTAAGGTATATCTGAATAAGCTCAATGGATCTAATCTACCAGGATGGGTGAGTGTTGTAGGGTAAATGAACCCTGTAGGAGTTACCTCCCTTAGGCTCTTCCTAGAACTAAGACAGAATAGAGATGCAAACAATAAGTTTTCCTAGATCTAAATCATACATGAAAAGAATCTATGAGTTGATGGAATGAAAGGCTTACCCGATGATCCGACGGTTGTCTTTGCATGCTCCTTAGTTGTTAGCTTCGACGGAGATTTCCTTCGCTCTTACCAGCTTAGATCTGCACACATGGAGACACATAAACCTTTCACAAGATCAAACTAATCATGTATAAATTACTGATAGATCTAATATGTATCATAACACATGAAAACATGAATTCTCCACAAGGAAATATAACAATTACATACACCTTCAGGTAGAGGGAAACATCTTGTACATCTTCTATTGATAAAAAAAAATGGATTAAACCTTACAAAGAAGTTGATGTAGTCCTTTCCCAAGTTCAATGCCCAAGCTCTGTAATCAAACTGCTAGAATAAGTTCACTTTCTCCTTTCTCCTCCCTTTTACCACGAGAGACCCCCATTATTTATAGGATAGTAGAGATAAGATCAAAGGGTAGTTTCGATAAGATCTCCATGCCCAAGATGAAAAGCTTCTCGAGGTCAAACCATGAAGAATTTGGGGTTTAGTCTCATCTCACAAAACCAATCCTAAATAGGGAGTAACAGACCCAGTCGCTCCATGCATTCTTGCAGGGAGCGACCGATCGCCCTTTGCAAGAGGAAAAGGAGCGGCCAACACTTTCTAGTCACGGGCTATAAAAAGGAAACCAGTGACTAGGAAAAAAGGTACTACAAACTCAGGGGGAAAGTGGTATAATTCAGTGGTTTAAAATGCTAACCCCTAGATGATGCCCATCAAGTGACCAGGTGGAAAATAAATGTATAATAGATGCCCCCCAAAAGTGTGAGGTCAGAAGAGGTGTCTGATGGCCGAAATAATTTATGGACAAAGTCACAGAGCTTTGGGCGAAGGAACTTGGAAAGAAACCATCATCAGTCCTACATAATAAAAACATCCCCAAAGCGGGCATACCCATGCTTGGTAATAAAAACTAAGCATAGCCTCCAAAGAATACACTATGGATCCATGCACGATGCAAGTAACTAGATCATGGCCACGGAAGAATGCCATTGTGGATCCATGTCACAAGTGAGAGCATAGCCATGACCAACTACAAATGTGGATCTATGTCACAGGATACAAATAAGTGAGAGCAATCAATGCATGAGTGATCTCTGAAGTACTCATGAATAACTCCATCACAACTTGGGAGGGAATGTGATCAAGGAATGAATGGTCCCAACCCAAGCTCTTCATCCCAAATCCAAATGGTATGAATCTACAACATGTGAATCAATTATTTGAGGTCGAGCATGGTAGAAGTTGTTTGATTATTGATCATTTGTGTAGACTGTTAACATGTGCGAGGGAATCCACCGATGATTAAGATGAACCTGCCATATGTTTGGGAGGGGTGTCATATGATTAAGATGATTTGATGCACATGTTCAGGTGGTTCTTTTTATTAAACATTTAATAAAATAACGACCTTAACATGTGCATCAAATGCCTCCTTTTTCAAAATAAACAAATGCTCAAAGACCTTATACAATTTGCCAAATTTAGATGTGGGGGGGGGGGTGTTATAATTCCCTATTGGGTGAACCGATTCCTAAAGTAGGGGATGTTTCCAAGGAGAATCCTTTCTAGATCATGTAGTGAATGTGAAGTGGATGGGATTAAACTTCTAGGTATGGGGTTTCATGACATACAAGGGCTCGTATTGTCTCATTTATGGGCGCCTTTTCCTGTTCTTGTTTTTAAAGCATGCCCTTTATTAGCCATTTATTTTGCATGCGTCACCAAGTTTAAGATAATAAGGGGCACTAAAAAGGAAATGCATAGCCCACATACACTCTACCTTGGTTTGCATACCTTTCCAAGTTGAAGACAACAAGGGGCACTAAAAAGGAAATGCATAGCCCACAAATGCTCTACCTTGGAAAGTGTTATTGATTAATTAGTTATTTATTTTATGGGTCCCTTACTTTTTTGAGAAGCGTTTCATTTCTCTCAAGATCCTAGGATGAGATTTTATTGCATGATGTTTTTTCTAGGGCACCTCCAAGCCTAATGGCCCCTTCTTCCCATGAAATGAGGTACATGCCCTTCTTGGGTCAATAAGCCCAAAAACCTAAAAGATGGGGGAAAAGGGGGGAGGAAGTGATGGAAGGAGACCCCCCGGTAGCAACCCTTTCTCTAAGGGTGGCCACTTACTAGGAAACCATGACACTCACCAGGGTGAAATAGGGAAAAAAGCATAATTTCCAAGAAAATGTTTTCAAAATCAAGAAAGGATCCTTTGCAACATGTTCAAATGATTCAAACATTAAAATGACACTTACCACGATATCAGACTTGTTACCTCCTGAAGCAAGACATGTTGTCCTCTGTGGGCCAAGCTGGGTGTGGTGGATGCTGCTACCATCGATCGGACAATGATGTGTGGTATGGTTGGGGCTTTTGCCTACTCATTTGCCTCTCAGTACTCCATGTTTACAACTCGAGGGCCTCGAGACATCATCTCCATAGTTATCCCTAGAAATGGGGGATACCAGGTTTGAAAAAGGTTGTGTTCGTGCCACAAGTCAACACTATGTGCATGCTCAAGAATATGCATTGCACGATGCCAAGTTTCAGCATTTGCGCCAAGCCAACAATTCATTGTGTGTGCCAACCCATTTTTTGTTTTGTGCAAGGACTTAAAGAAACCGCATGTAGGCCAAATCCAAAAATATCTTTAGGAATCATTGTAATTGTTTTTGTAACCACCCGACTGGTCATGGTCGAGGTTATGGATGAGATGGAAATTTTGTTATGATTTCCACGCTCCGTGGAAGATATGGGGGGATGCATGCAGATATTTAAGGGTTGGGATTTTGAGTAGAGAGATATTTCATTGTTATATGAGAGTTACACGTGCCAAAGCTTGAGTAGTGTTGAGTTTTAACTTCTTGTTATGTATGAGAGAGAAAGTAGATCAAGATCTGAGCGCATGGATCATCGCAAAATCATCTATGTTTTGAATGTTAAGGCAGCTTGAGCAGGCTATGACCCTATTGTATTTCACAGTTTTGAATTAATGGAATGAATGAATAAAGTCTAAAGTACCTTTATCTCTACATATGATGAGTTATGATTTGAATGTATCCCTATTTTAGATTGTTTTGTGCAGTAGCTTGTTGTAGTTTTGAATGAATGAATGACTATTTCATGAAGGTTTCTTGTATGAATTATTCCTTCACACCCTACACAAGACTGAGAGTCTCTGTGATTCTCATGGCATCTTGGATGAGACCTTCTTCGGTTCTTGAAGAGTGAATATGCCGACGCCTATGGGGGTTTTGTTGGTAAATCCCATCGAACCCTGGGTCTGTAACCCCCCCATGTTAGCCAACAAATGGTTCTGTTGTTGGGACCTAAAGGTTCTTTACTACATGTCGAAGGAAGAAAATGAGGTGGAAACCTTCCAAGAAGGATATATATGATTGGATATTGAGTTCATGTGATGAGAGACCAGAAATCTACAGATCAACCTCGAATGTCAGAAATATAGGTACATCTATACATATTTGCATGAAATTTTCTTTACTGAGTTTCCTTGTTTATTTTATGAGTGGATAAGGAGGTAGATAAGCAGGTAGACAAAGATTAACTCTGCATGGGGAGCCCAAGAATCATTGGTTTGGGACCAGAATACGACCAATAGGCTCATATCTATGGATAATAAGTGGGCCAGAGCTATCAAGTTCTAGTTTGAGCAAGTGAAATAAGGGTATATTGTTGAGTTTTCTATTGAGTGATATGTGTCCTTCAATAGTGTCGAAAGAAAATATGTGGTCGACCCTTTAAGGATATTATTGGAATAAATCCATTTGTGGATAAATATGTTGTTTGTGGAGAAGGGGATAATGTGCATGGAGCCTGATAGAATGGTTGAGTAAACCCTCTTGTGTAAGGGGGGGATGGAAAGAAGGGGGAAACATAGATAAATAATGGATCCATAAAAATATGAGATGAGGTGAGAAGATAATGGACCTAGACGAGCAGAAGAGAAAAAGAATTGAGAGATATGCAAGAATAGTTGAGATAAAGAGGAGAGTCGAGCATAGGAGCAAATAAAATAAAGCAAGGAGTGAAGAATGAGTAGTCATACCCAAGATGAAGAGAAAAGACACCAGAAGGGTGTGCGAGAGACATTTATGTTCCATAGATAAGCACAAAATAAAAGAAGTCGTCAAAGAGACTCGACATTAGGAGTAAGGTATCAAGAGAGGATACTAGAAGTAGAGGGAGTAGGGTTGAAGAAGATGAAGTCACATATTCTTGGCTAGTAAGATATGTGTTCACATCAAAGGAAGATTGGGTGTATAGCAGTAGCTCCAATGCAGTAGAAGATAGTGATTGAGCCCTCCGAGAAGAGAAAGAGGCCTTAGCAATTATGAGTGGGCTTGGACAATGATCTATAAACTTTTGTGGATATTCCACTGGAACAGTTCGTCACAAAAGATATAATAAAAAAAACTGAAATCTACACTATGAAGGTTAAATTCCTTTAGATTCCAAAATATTTAGTCACCGATTTTTTGCTTATGCATGAAATAGCTAAAATGTGGAAAATAGAGAACAATAAAATACAATCACACACGAACCATAAGATAACACAAATATTTTCTCTGAGAAACCCTTGTGGGAGAAAACCCATCTAGAAGGTGAGGCTTCTATGCTCTATTTTCTATGGTATGGAAGTAATGCAAGTAAAAAGGAGAAGGCACACTCTATGGAGTTACCTGAGACTTTCTACCTCTTAGGCTGCTATAGAGCATTAACCCCCTCTGTTGTGCTCTCTAATTTCCCACTCCTACTTGTTCTTCTCTACTATGGAACAAAATACAATAACATAGAATGGAACCCCTTCTCCTCCTAGTGGCTCGATATTTAACATAACCTAATAGCCATCTAGGGTTAGGTGTTTGACTTCTTAAACCCTCAATTGTGATAGGGTTTTGGACCTTCTAGACTCTTCTTGAAATTACATATGTGGCTAGCCCCATATGCATGAGTAATGGGGGTCGACATGGCATCCTCTCATACTATGGTGGTCAACGCAGTAGGTCAACTTGCGAGAGGCATAATTTTTGCATATGAGCTCCAATTGATGCACGGTCTCCACTGTTGGAAAGGTATTAAATCGTAGAACAACATCAAGGAAGTGTGCACAAGTTATAGACACCGAAACCTCAAAAAATGTTGTTTAATGCATCAAAATGGCTTCGGAATGTTCTTGACCCCAATTTTCCAAATTGGGATCTGCCACTAAAATGACCTTGCAAGTTGATTCCTCCAATTTTTCCACTCTAAAAGCATCGAGATAGATGAAAAATAATATAATGATCCAATATATATCACATGGCTAAAGGTAGGAAGCTCTTTGGGATCCCTCACCGAAGATGATGACAAAGTATGGAGGAACCCCTCTTTGAACCACTTGTTGATGTGAGGAATGGAAAGTCCTCACTCAAGCATTTTCCAATCTTACCAGGCTAAGGTAAGATAGGCGAGAATGTTACCCCGGGTTTATAGCCTTTCAAAAGTATCAATCATACCTCAATAAATATGTTCTTGGACATGATGTTATATTAACGTTATGTGTTTCGACTTTAAAAAAATGTAAAAATGTTTATATGTAAATGATTACAAGAATTAAAATGAATGAAACAAAGAAATAAATGCAATTTGAAAATAAAAAATACGCAAGTCTCAATTGAGAAAATCCATATTTTTATTAACAATAACTTTTATGAGTTACAACAAGAATGTCTCTTTTCAAACCCCTACGAGGGTGAGGACCAAGATCATACTTAGAAGTCTAAGATGAAATTTAACATGATATATAGACAACTAGTGTCTGAAAGAAAATGACCAAGACTATATACATTGGATCAACCAAGTCACAAACCCACCAAGTCTTGACTCTGTAAAATTATTTTAATCAGACCTGAAACTTAATTTAGAAATTCCAATAAAACTACACAGACTGTACAGAGAAATGAATGACCTACTGAATCATTTCAAATATCAATGATTCCCAGTCCTTTCTTCTTCGCCACCTTTAGAAATATCTTTCTATCAACCAGAGGATTTATCCTTTTAATAAACTCAAAAAATGAAAAGATGAAATTCAAAAATCTCAATATGAAACAAGAGAAAACTTAATGAGAAGTGTTTCTCTCTAATTCCTCATGTCTTCTTTGTACTTTGATTCTTCTTTTTATTCTCTAAAAGGTAGTTCTTCAAGTAGTTGAACTACTTTAGTTACTAAAGTTAAATAACTTTAGTTAATAAATAGGACAAATAGCTTTATGATAAGGATAATTAATAAATAAATAATTACTAAATAGGTGGGGTCCCCCTTTATGTCTTTTAAATTTTCCAATCATTCCCTTGTTTCTCCATAATCAACATCATACTTAATGCACATACCTTCATAACAATAAATATAAATTGCAACTAAAATAATCATGCTTCAAAAATAAAAAACACTTGTATCTTCCAAAAACTTATATAGCATGATTTATGTTTTCTCAAAACAATAATAATAATATCAGTTGTCGAAAAAGATATGTGTCTCATAGTAAAAAAGATGCCATCATGAAAATGGAATAAAACTAAAAATCATATTTTTTTGTGAGGTTGTCTACCTCTGTGCACCATCCTCTGACACTATTTCCATGTCTTTGACTAAATCTGCACTTGCAAAATTATTTTCTTCAATCCTCTTGATTTCAGGGTGCATATCATTAAAGGTAATCATTCTTACACTGTCTTCTAGTTTAAGAGGAAAGGATTTAATAATGTAGGTTGATGTTTCATAGGAATCATAGCAGACTGATATGGTAGGCCGTTGTTTTTAACTTGGTCTTGGTTCAATATCCTAGGATTAATACTTTTTGGGAAGCTGAGGAGAGTGTACATGTGAAGCTACAGAAGCAATTGGATGAACTGGTAACAAAGGAGGTGGAGGAGGAAGAGGCAAGGACATGGTTGGCCAGTGGCCAATACCAGATGGAGGATTGACTGGTTTATTGTTCCAACCATCATTGACTAAAGGTTGGGCTTGTACATGAGGCTGATCAAGAATACATGCCATGCTTGGGTGAGGCCGAAGATCATTAGGTTGAACAGGGGAAATGAATGGTGGTTGAGGGGGTTGAAAATTTAGGTGTACTGCAAGGTTCAAGTAACCAATATGAACTAATTGATTAAACTCTGTAGAGTTTGCATCAAAATGTATTGAAAACCCCATCTTCTTGTTTTTCCCTCTTTGCCAAAGTGCATTTGGCCCTTTGCCTCTGTTACCTCTATTTCCTCTGTTTCCAAACCAATTACTGCCTCTGCTAAAAAAGATAACCTATATCATCCATATCCAAATTATTAAGTATATAAGACACAACGTATAAGACATCAAATATTATTTGTCAACATGACTAAATTTGGATCTGAAATGACATAACCATGCAACATGAAAAGGGAGATGAACAACAAAGTGAATCAAGGGAAAAACAACAATACTTTTCTACACACACCAAATCTATCTTTCAAACTCTGCAATGTGTCCTAAGAACTTTCATTATGTATAAGCCATTTATCTTTTATAAATGTGAACAAGGAAGTATACATAGAATGGGATTTGTATGAGTGGGAGTAACTTGTGGAAAGTGAATTATGGCAGCAATTACAAGATGGACTATTCAAGTTCAAAAACCTTAATCAATACCTATACATTTCCTTAATAAAACCGATCAGCCTTTGAACTGTTTTTATTCATATATACAAGCTGTGAACTATCATCCATCTCTTCTCATCATTGTTGTTCATTCTTTTTCTTGCCAAACTGAAATGTGTTCTTTCTAAATTATATAGACCGGAAATAAAATGGAACAAGGAATTTATGAATAGGATTAGGGAGTATGACTTATGTAAAATGTTATGTATGATGGGGCAAGTGAAAGCCTATATAATTTAAACTTGGCTATCAACATGTAACCTTAATCAATATTTATGCCATCTTTAACACTAAGTTAAATTATTTTCAAAATGTTTGTGATATATATGATATACCCTTTTAATGGCATATGTAATTCTTAGATGTTCAAATAAGGTCAAACAACATCCATACATAATGAAGATCAATATTGGTTCACCAGTTCTTTGAACCTTTATATCCTTGCACTCCAAATAATGCCTCTAGAGAATCAATACAATAGTGCTCAAAGCAAAAAGAACCTTCATTTCAATTACATTGGTTGTATAAACATAGGTCTTTACCCAAAATATAACTCAATGAACCCAAAATACTTTTAGTTCAGAGGATGAAAAGTATGCAACAAGTAACCCGAATGAAGAAACAAAATATTTTACAAGTTGGTTGACTTTTAAAAGACATTGGTCTGGAACCTTCTATTTCTTATCAGAAATAATCAACCATTTTGCAACCCAAACATGACATGAATCAATTATAGATATGAGTGAAAATAAGACTATGTACCTCAACCCATTCAACAATTGAAACAACAGCTCCAATTATATCCAAATTTGATATGAGGGTCAAACCATCTACCAACATTACATAACTCATAGATAATCTATTGATCTCGTGTTCACATATTTTACTCATTAGACAAAGGCTATGGAGATGGGACTAAAAATGATATCAAATAGCAATAATATCAATCATTGAACATTAGTAGACATGGGTTCAAGTTTGTTATAGAACAAAGCTTGCAATAAAAAACCCATAAGCAAATTCTTGGCATTCCAAAATATTCTTGGTTAGAAGAAGAAAATGAAACACAGACCAGATCAGAAGGATTTCATAACGGTGAATGTGGCTTCTTATAACCTATGTTGATCCCAAAAAATTTATACATACAAAATTTCTTGTGCCCATATCGAAAAAACCCAGATCATTTATTCCTCAAACAGAGATGGGTAAATTCCTTTCTTCCCAGACTTAACACATAAAGTATAACAAACAAGAGAAAGTAATTTTTTGAGCTAGGTTTTACTTATATGTGAATCAACAACAAAACCCAAGATTTTGTTCACCTTCTCATCATTGAATCACTCAGGACAAAATGGAAAATGGTAGTATGGACATGCAAAACCATAGCCCAACGAAAAACAAGATATCTTCTTTCGTTTTTCCTCCAGAAATAACAGAGTAAGGGAAAGGAAACATTTTCATGTACACAACATGCAAACCAGAGCCAAACTTAACTAGTATAAAAACAAATGCATTGCAAGATATGTACAACTAGTCATGAACTCATACCTTTTTCAAATGGGATTTTATACCAGTGTCAAGAGACCAAAACAATTACATCAATCACTAAAATGAGGGTTTCTCAGCAACCAGAGCGTTAAGAACTATAGATAGCAATAAAAAATGAAATGAAACTTCGAAAACCCATAATATAGCAAGGTGACAGACTCAATACTGTGGAGTAAATGCCCACGTCTCGTCGAATTCAATGCATGGCAAGCTTCACTACTCACCACAAACAAAAAATTGTGAAACAAGCATGCCACATCAAATAAAGTCTACCTCTGCCAAATTCCATAACCAATCATGAATTCAAGCCCCAAACCAGGTGATCATCAACATATATGTCACATCAACACTACAATCATACAAATATTGCATTGTCACATCATATAACTACCCAAATCTGCTATGTGAATATATAGTTAAATCATCATCGTTTTCAAACATTGCATTGAACTATATGACCATAATATTGCATGGCTCAATCAAAGTTAATACCATACAATAATAACATACCAACCACCTTTTAAAACTTCAACCATGCGCCATATATAACATTACCATCAACCCAAGATTATAACATATAATCTTGCATGCAAACCATAGGTTTCGTATCCACCATTGAAACCTTGCAATTTATAACTTGCTTCATTCATAAGTTTATTTACATAAAGGAATTTTAAATATATAAAACCTATGATAAATATGCTATGACAAATAATGGCAAGATTGCTTCTTTATACATGAGAAAGCATATATAGCATAGCACTTGCATTTATTTGTTTCAATTTCATGAGTAGAATAACTCTAAACTCCTTTTGCATTTGTGACAAAACATAACTTGGACTTCATAATATTTTGTGTTATCAAGTGAATACGAAAGGCTATCAAAACTGACTTATACGAACTTGCCAAGTCTCTTCATAGCCATATAACTTTAATGATCCCATCTCTGAAACATAAGTGTATAAGTACTGAGAAAATGATTGAAATTAAATGCCTTTGAGTTTCCTTAATAAGGGGATCCCATCTATTAGCTATTTAGTAGTCATAATCATAGGCTTCACAATAATTTGCGAGATTTTTATATAGGTGACGAAAATTTGAGTCAACATATGGCGACTACACCAAGAAGTTTTCTTATAGCAGACTTAGAACTCATAACTTTATGGTTATTGTTTTGAAGTTAAAAGTAAGTTTGCTAGTGTCTTCTCTTTCTCAAATATTTTGTAAAAATTTATGATGTGTTCTTGAGATGATTCACTCATGGAGGGAAGCATGGGAAAGAAGAAAGAGATAAACAATTGAAATCACCAAGTATAAACAAGACATTCGTGGGTACAACAAAAACTACAAAAGTAGTGTTGCGGACCAAAAGCCACTCATTCAACTTTGTTGTTTTTCTAGAACATATTAATGAAAATTTTA
>JZKD02S1947583.1:461810-482739 GCA_000966675.3 Picea glauca | reverse complement strand
TTCTCATCATTGTTGTTCATTCTTTTTCTTGCCAAACTGAAATGTGTTCTTTCTAAATTATATAGACCGGAAATAAAATGGAACAAGGAATTTATGAATAGGATTAGGGAGTATGACTTATGTAAAATGTTATGTATGATGGGGCAAGTGAAAGCCTATATAATTTAAACTTGGCTATCAACATGTAACCTTAATCAATATTTATGCCATCTTTAACACTAAGTTAAATTATTTTCAAAATGTTTGTGATATATATGATATACCCTTTTAATGGCATATGTAATTCTTAGATGTTCAAATAAGGTCAAACAACATCCATACATAATGAAGATCAATATTGGTTCACCAGTTCTTTGAACCTTTATATCCTTGCACTCCAAATAATGCCTCTAGAGAATCAATACAATAGTGCTCAAAGCAAAAAGAACCTTCATTTCAATTACATTGGTTGTATAAACATAGGTCTTTACCCAAAATATAACTCAATGAACCCAAAATACTTTTAGTTCAGAGGATGAAAAGTATGCAACAAGTAACCCGAATGAAGAAACAAAATATTTTACAAGTTGGTTGACTTTTAAAAGACATTGGTCTGGAACCTTCTATTTCTTATCAGAAATAATCAACCATTTTGCAACCCAAACATGACATGAATCAATTATAGATATGAGTGAAAATAAGACTATGTACCTCAACCCATTCAACAATTGAAACAACAGCTCCAATTATATCCAAATTTGATATGAGGGTCAAACCATCTACCAACATTACATAACTCATAGATAATCTATTGATCTCGTGTTCACATATTTTACTCATTAGACAAAGGCTATGGAGATGGGACTAAAAATGATATCAAATAGCAATAATATCAATCATTGAACATTAGTAGACATGGGTTCAAGTTTGTTATAGAACAAAGCTTGCAATAAAAAACCCATAAGCAAATTCTTGGCATTCCAAAATATTCTTGGTTAGAAGAAGAAAATGAAACACAGACCAGATCAGAAGGATTTCATAACGGTGAATGTGGCTTCTTATAACCTATGTTGATCCCAAAAAATTTATACATACAAAATTTCTTGTGCCCATATCGAAAAAACCCAGATCATTTATTCCTCAAACAGAGATGGGTAAATTCCTTTCTTCCCAGACTTAACACATAAAGTATAACAAACAAGAGAAAGTAATTTTTTGAGCTAGGTTTTACTTATATGTGAATCAACAACAAAACCCAAGATTTTGTTCACCTTCTCATCATTGAATCACTCAGGACAAAATGGAAAATGGTAGTATGGACATGCAAAACCATAGCCCAACGAAAAACAAGATATCTTCTTTCGTTTTTCCTCCAGAAATAACAGAGTAAGGGAAAGGAAACATTTTCATGTACACAACATGCAAACCAGAGCCAAACTTAACTAGTATAAAAACAAATGCATTGCAAGATATGTACAACTAGTCATGAACTCATACCTTTTTCAAATGGGATTTTATACCAGTGTCAAGAGACCAAAACAATTACATCAATCACTAAAATGAGGGTTTCTCAGCAACCAGAGCGTTAAGAACTATAGATAGCAATAAAAAATGAAATGAAACTTCGAAAACCCATAATATAGCAAGGTGACAGACTCAATACTGTGGAGTAAATGCCCACGTCTCGTCGAATTCAATGCATGGCAAGCTTCACTACTCACCACAAACAAAAAATTGTGAAACAAGCATGCCACATCAAATAAAGTCTACCTCTGCCAAATTCCATAACCAATCATGAATTCAAGCCCCAAACCAGGTGATCATCAACATATATGTCACATCAACACTACAATCATACAAATATTGCATTGTCACATCATATAACTACCCAAATCTGCTATGTGAATATATAGTTAAATCATCATCGTTTTCAAACATTGCATTGAACTATATGACCATAATATTGCATGGCTCAATCAAAGTTAATACCATACAATAATAACATACCAACCACCTTTTAAAACTTCAACCATGCGCCATATATAACATTACCATCAACCCAAGATTATAACATATAATCTTGCATGCAAACCATAGGTTTCGTATCCACCATTGAAACCTTGCAATTTATAACTTGCTTCATTCATAAGTTTATTTACATAAAGGAATTTTAAATATATAAAACCTATGATAAATATGCTATGACAAATAATGGCAAGATTGCTTCTTTATACATGAGAAAGCATATATAGCATAGCACTTGCATTTATTTGTTTCAATTTCATGAGTAGAATAACTCTAAACTCCTTTTGCATTTGTGACAAAACATAACTTGGACTTCATAATATTTTGTGTTATCAAGTGAATACGAAAGGCTATCAAAACTGACTTATACGAACTTGCCAAGTCTCTTCATAGCCATATAACTTTAATGATCCCATCTCTGAAACATAAGTGTATAAGTACTGAGAAAATGATTGAAATTAAATGCCTTTGAGTTTCCTTAATAAGGGGATCCCATCTATTAGCTATTTAGTAGTCATAATCATAGGCTTCACAATAATTTGCGAGATTTTTATATAGGTGACGAAAATTTGAGTCAACATATGGCGACTACACCAAGAAGTTTTCTTATAGCAGACTTAGAACTCATAACTTTATGGTTATTGTTTTGAAGTTAAAAGTAAGTTTGCTAGTGTCTTCTCTTTCTCAAATATTTTGTAAAAATTTATGATGTGTTCTTGAGATGATTCACTCATGGAGGGAAGCATGGGAAAGAAGAAAGAGATAAACAATTGAAATCACCAAGTATAAACAAGACATTCGTGGGTACAACAAAAACTACAAAAGTAGTGTTGCGGACCAAAAGCCACTCATTCAACTTTGTTGTTTTTCTAGAACATATTAATGAAAATTTTACAAATAAACAATCTAACCAACACCTTTCATTGATCTAGTCTGACTCATAACATAAAACCAAAACAGTAAAATTAAATCTAAAAGCAACATAAAGCAACAAAACTGTACAAACAATAAATAAAAAATATATATGGGAAACACTGAAGATAGTAGAGTCAACCATGTTCATTTTATTTTTCATGTTTTTTTAGGGCATCTGCGGGTTGTACACTAGCAAGGAAAGGATCAAATTCAGATTCTTAATAATTTCTTTTTTCCTTCCTTTTCTAGGAAAGGATCAAATTCAGGTGATTGGCCTCTTAGACATCTAGAAAGACGAGTATTAGTGGATATAATCACATAAGTCACTGAGGAGGTTTGTTTTGAACTTTCCTTTGAAGGGCTTCTCTTTGGTCTTAAATTTCAATGTCTCTAGCTATGGCTTCCCAAGAACAATCACTTATCGAGTACTGACAATTTCAAGAATTAAATAAAAGAGACACGAAGCAATGTTTCTTTGATCAGGAAATATTAAACCAGATTGTTGTCAGGTAGGTAAATCCATTTAAAATAAAACAAATCAGAATAGACAAAGAACAAAACTAGAGAGTAAAAGATTACTCCCTAGTATGGTCATCAAATTAATGTTGATGCGAGGAATGGAAAGTCCTCACTCAAGCATTTTCGAATCTTACTGGGCTAAGTAAGATAGGTGAGAATATTACCTTGGGTTTATAGCCTCGTAAAAATATCAATCAACCCTTAAGAAATATGTTCTTGGACCTGGTGCTATCTTAAATTTATGTGTTTCAACTTGAAAAAAAGTGTAAAAATGTTTATATGAAATAAAGAAATAAACACAATCTGAAAAACAGAAATACACAAGTCTCAATTGAGAAAAGACTGATTTTATTAACAATAGTTTTTTTGAGTTACAACAAGAATGTCTCTTTTCAAAGCCCTGCGAGGGTGAGGACCAAGATCAGAATTAGAAGCCTAAGATGGAATTTAACATCATACATAGACAATTGGTTTCTGAAAGAAAATGACCAAGTTTGTATACACTAAATCAACCAAGTCACAAGCCCACCAAATCTTGACTCTGCAAAATAATCTTAATCAGACCTGAAACTTAATTCATAAATTCTAATAAAACAACACAAAATATCAAGAGAAATGAATGAACTTTTGAATCATATCAAATCAATTCTTCCTAGTCCTTTCTTCTTTGCCACCTTTATAAATATCTTGTTATCAATAAGAGGATTTAGCCATTTAAGAAACTCAGAAAATGAAAAAATGAAATTCAAAAATCTCAATATGAAACAAGAGAAAAACTTATCAAAAGTGTTTCTCTCTAATTCCTCATGTCTTGTTTGTCCTTTGGTTCTTCATTTTATTCTCTAAAAGGTAGTTCTTCAAGTAGTTGAACTACTTTTAGTTACTAAAGTTAAATAACTTTTGTTAATAAATAGGACAAATAACTTTATGATAAAGATAATTAATAAATAAATAAAAACTAAATAGGCGAGGTCTCCCTTTATGTCTTTCAAATTTCCCAATCATTCCCTTGTTTCTCCATAACCATCATCATACTTAATGCACATACCATCATAACAATAAATATAAAAAGCAGTTGAAATAATCATGCTTCAAAAATAATAAACACTTGTATCTCCCAAAAACTTATATAGCATGATTTGGGTTTTCTCAAAATAATAATAATAAGATCACTTGTCCAAAAAGATACGTGTCTCAAAGTAAAAAAGGTGTCACCATGGCAATGAAATAAAACTAAAAGTCATATTTTTTGTGTGAGGTTGTCTGTCTCTGTGCACAACCCTTTGACATTGTTTCCTTTTCTTTGACTAAATCTGCACCTGCAAATTTCTTTTCTTCACTCCTTGGGTTTCCAGGGCGCATATCATTAAAGGTAATCATTCTTACACTATCTTCAAGTTTAAGAGGCAAGGATTTAATAGTGTAGGCTGATGTTTCAAAGGAAACAAAGCTGACTGATATGGTAGGACGTTGTTTTTTACTTGGCTCCGATTCAATAACCAAGGATTTATACTTTTTAGGAAGCTGAGGAGACTGTACATGTGAAGCTACATAAGCAACTAGCTGAGCTAGTAATAAAGGAGGTGGAGGAGGAAGAGGAAAGGACATGGTTGACCAATGGCCAATATCGGATGGAGGATTGACTGGTGGATTGTTCCAACCATCATTGATTAGAGGCTAGGCTTGTACATGAGGCTGATTAGGAATGTCTGTGATGCTTGAGCAAGGCCTAAGATCATTAGGTTGAACAGGGGGAACGAATGGTGGCTGGGGGGGTTGAAAAGTTGGGTGTCCCGCAAGGTTCAAGTAACCAGTTTGGACTAACTGATTAAACTCTTCATAGTTTGCATCAAAATGTATTGAGAACCTCATCCTCTTGTTCTTACCTCTTTGCTAAAATGCATTTGGCCCTCTACCTATGTTATCTCTATTTCCTTTGTTGCCAAACCGATTACTACCTCTGTTGAAAAAGCTCATCTATATCATCCATATCCAAATTAGTAAGTATATAAGACACAACATATAAGACATCAAATACTATTTGTCAAAATGATTAAATTTGGCTCTGAAATGACATAACCATGCAACATAAAAAGGGAGATGAACAGGAAAGCAAATAAAGTGAAAAACAACAATACTTCTGCACACACATCAAATATATCTTTCAAACTCTGCAATCTGTCTCAAGAACTTTCATTATGCATAAGCCATTTCTCTTTTATAAATGTGAACAAGGAGATATATGGAGAATGGATTTGTATGAGTGGGAGTAACTTGTGGAAAGTGAATTATGATAGGAATTACAAGATGGACTATTCAATTTCAAAAACCTTAATCAATACCTATACATTTCCTTAAAAAAACCAATCATCCTTTGAACTATTTTTATTCATATATACAAGCTGTGAACTATCATCCATCTTTGCTCATCATTGTTGTTCATTCTTTTTCTTGCCAAACTGAAATGTGTTCTTTCTAAATTATATAGACATTAAATAAAATGGAACAAGGAATTTATGAATAAGATTAGGGAGTATGACTTATGTGAAATGTTATGTATAATGGGGCAAGTGAAATCCTATATAATTTAAACTTGGCTGTAAACATGTGAACTTAATCAATATTTATTCCATCTTTAACACATACCACTAAGTTATATTATTTTCAAAACGTCTGTGATATATATGATATACCCTTTTAATGGCATATGTAAGCCTTAGATGTTCAAACAAGTTCAAACAAGTTCAAACAACATCCATACATAATGAAGATCGATACAGGTTCATCGATTCTTTTAAACTTTGTATTCTTGCACTCCAAATAATACCTCTAGAGAATCAATACAATAGTGCTCATTGCAAACAAAACTTTCATTTCAATTGCATTGGTTGTATAAACATAGGTCTTTACCCAAAACATGACTCAATGAACCCAAAATACTTTTAGTTTAGAGGATGAAAGGTATCCAATGAGTAAATCAAATGAAGAAACACAATATTTTACAAGTTGGTTGACTTTTAAAAGACATATGACTGAAACCTTCTATTTCTTATAAAAAATAATCAACCATTTTGCAACCCAAAAACGACACGAACCGATTATATATATGAGTGCAAATAAGAAAATTTATCTCAACCCATTCAATAATTGAAACAACAACTCCAATTATAGCCAAATTCGATATGAGGGTCAAACCATCTACCAACATTACATAACTCATAGATAATCTGTTGATCCCATGTTCACATATTTTACTCATCAGACCAAGGCTATGGAGATGGGACTTAAAATGATATCAAATAGCAACAATATCAATCATTGAACATTAGTAGACTTGGGTTTGAGTTTGTTACATAACAGAGCTTGTAATAAAAAACCCATAAGCAAATTCTTGGCATTCCAAAATATTCTTGGTTGGAAGAAGAAAATGAAACACAGACCAGATCACAAGGATTTCATAATGGTGAATGTGGCTTCTTATAACCTCGGTTGAGCCCAAAAAATTTATACATACAATATTTCTTGTGCCCATATCGAAAAACTCAGATCATTTATTCCTCAAACAGAGCTGGTTAAAGTCCTTTCTTCCCAGACTTAACACATAAAGTATAACTAACAAGAGAAAGTAATTTTACGAGCTAGGTTTTACTTATATGTGAATCAACAACAAAATCCAAGATTTTGTTCACCTTCTCATCATCGAATCACTCAGGAAAAAATGGAAAATGGTAGTATGGACATGCAAAACCATAGCTCAATGAAACACACGGTATATTCTTTCACTTTTCCCCCAGAAATGACAAAGTAAGGTAATGGAGACATTTTCATGTACACAACATGCAAACCAAATCCAAACTTAACCAATATAAAGACAAATGCATTGCAAGAGATGTAAAACTAGCCGTGAACTCATACCTTGTTCAAATGGGATTTTATACCAGTGTCGAGAGACCAAAACAATTACATCAACCACCAAAATGAGGGTTTCTTAGCAACCAGAGCATTAAGATCTCTCAATAGCAATAAAAAATGAAATGAAACTTCGAAAACCCACAAGATAACAAGGTGACAGACTCGAGACTATCGAGTAAATGCCCACGTCCTGTCAAATTCAATGCATGTCCAACTCCACTACTCACCACAAACAAAAATTGTGAAACACACATGCCACATCAACTAAAGTCCACCTCTTCCAAATGCCATAACCAATCATGAATACAAAACCCAATCTAGGTGAGCATCAACACATATGCCACATCGACACTTAAATCATAAAAATCTTGCATTGTTACATCATATAACTATCCAAATCCGTTATGTGAATATAGAGTTAAATCATCATCGTTGTCAAACATTGCATTGAACTGTGTGACCATCATATCACATGACTCAATCAAAGTTAATACCATACAACGATAACATACCAACGACCTTTTAAAACTTCAACCATGTACCATATACAACATTACCATTGACCCAAGATTATAACATATAATCTTGCATGCAAGCCACAAGTTTCGTATCCACCATTAAAACCTTGCAATTTATTACTTGCTTCATTCATTTGTTTATTTCCATAAAGGACTTTTAAAGATTTGAACCATAAAACCTATGATAAATATGCTATGACAAATAATGGCAAGATTGGTTTTTTATACATGAGAAATCATATGTAGCATGACACTTGCATTTGTTTCAATTGCATGAGTAGAATAACTCTAAACACTTTTTGAATTTGTGTCAAAACATAGCTTGGACTTCATAATATTCTATGTTATCAAGTGAATATTAAAGGCTATCCAAACTGACTTATACCAACATCCAAGGCTCTTCATAGCCATAGAAATTTAATGATCCCATCTTTGAAACATAAGTGTATAAGTATTGAGAAAATGATTGAAAATAAATGACTTTGATTTTTCTTAATAAGGGGATCCCACCTATTAGGTATTTAGTAGTCATAATCATAGGCTTCACAATAATTTCCAATCTTTTTATATAGGTGACAAAAATTTGAGTCAACACCACACCCCTTGCACATTTGTCATCAAGAAGAAGAAACTGAAGAATGTGAAGAGGTAAGAGAAGTAGAAGAAAGAATAGGAGAAGATACAAGTGGAGGAGAAATTGAAGTCAACAATACTTCGCAAGGAGGAATGTCAGTATCAACAATAAGTAGTAGTCTGTCGAGAAGACAAAGTGTTATATCGAGTATGGAAAACCGAGACTCAACTCTAAGGATTCTCACATTTCATGGGATGGGAAGAGACGATGTGGAATAACATTGGTTTATGTGTGAAGAAATATGGTCTGTGAAGAGAATCACAGTCAAATCATCCGAGATTTCACAGCTAGAGATGACCTTTAGAGATAGAGCTCTCACATGGTACATGAAATACAAGGTTATTTCGTTGGTGGAACAAGAAAGGTCCCTGACGTAGATAAAGAGAGATCTACTTAGGGAATTTTAGAAGCCTAATTCAGAATCATAGTCCATCACTAAAATCATAGAGATTAAACAACAAGCCGAAGAAACTGTATGGGATTATGATCAATGATTCAAAATATTGTTGGACAGATTGACATTTCATATCCAAGATGTCCATCATAGAGAATGATTTATTGCAGGAATCCTACCCCATATTTGCATCCTACTCACCTAGTAGAAAGTGACAACCTAGGCAGAGACCATGTGCCTAGAAGATACACCAAGAGGTGGTGAAACTTTAGCAAGACCGGTGTAGGTGCAATCTCAGCTTGCAAACCTTACCATGCAACTGCACGATCTGGTGAAATATAAGGTGGTGCATGAGAATGTGTGGTGTACTACATGTTGCACAAAAGGTCACCATACGAATGCGTGTCCTACACTAGGGAGTTACATGGCGAGGGGTGCACCAAATCCATTTCCAACCAGACCATAGACTAAGTGGTGTGAGATTTGTAGACAATGGGACCATATATACACTAATATATATGGGGTCAAAATTTGACAAAATATTACGACAATATGGGTTAAATTAATTGTACTATTGCAAATTACTACAATTTCAATTATTTTTTTCGAGGCTCCCCGATGTTTGTCGTACTTTCGATGAACTTCTTCCTTCGTTGCTCTTGCGATGAGAGGGAGTCCATATTTCGTTGAAAATGGGAGTCCTTGTGATGAAGGTATTTTTGTCAATATATCGATGAAAGGTCAAATTTTTGTCAATATATCGATGAAAGTTCAAACTTATATCAATATATCGACGAAAATTCAAGCGTTCATTGATATACCAATGAAAATTCAAACATTTGTCGATATACCGATGAAATTTGTGGTTATTTAAAAAAAACAGATAGTCGTTTGTGTTAGTAACATTTCTTGTCCGGGGCACAAGAGTATTCAAGTCTGCAGGTTGCACGAGGAGCGCCCAAGCGCAGCGCATAGAAGAAGTCCTGTTCAGACTTAAAATCAAGCGAGCGGGAAAAATTATAGTGTCAGCGGTCCTGATCCATCCATATGAGTAGATCAACGGTTGGCGGGAAGTCGCAGATAGAGAAGATGCGCCGAGGATAGCGCAATGGATAGCGCCCACATCATGTGCGAGCATGGATGGCAGCCGTTCATCCAAAGGACACGTGGCGTGAGATCTGGTCACGTCGGCTTTTTGGAAGTCGCGAGTTCAAAGGGTGAAGGTTTTCTGTCGTTATACATCTCGAAGCCCCGAACCCCGAAGTGCCGATAGCGCCTGAAATCGGGCTCACAGCAACATCGGGTGAGTTCAGAGCCATCAGATCTAGGGGGACACGCGACGCCAACTCAAGCCATCTCGACGTTTCACTCATTGCAGTTTTGAGGGACGGGGATCAGCCCCTTCCTATTCACGAATGCCGAAAGCTCCTTTGCGAGTAAGCACAGGGTCATAGCCCGTGGCCACCTGGGAAAGAAAAGAACTGTGCAAAAGGAGCCAAAGGCGTCGGAGCTAGCCGCTGAAAGGATCATCGTGATCTCCATGCTCCATCTGATGCGACTTCGATCCTAGTCCTCACTGAAGAATTAAATGAAGGTGAACAAAGGTAGTTGAAACCTCATCTCACTTATTGAATGTGAGGTATGGAGGTTCCAACAGACAGTCTGCCCGAGACGGTCCTGTACACTGATTTTCTCCAAAAGGTCATGGCCGGTCCTCATCTGACCAGAGAAAGTCTGCGCATGCCATGTTGGCCTTTAATGTTGCTGCTATCTCCCCTATAGGAGCCATGCGTAGTTAAGGCAGCATCTGACGAAAGTTACCCGTCCAAATTCGGCTAAGGGGACACCACGCCTTGGATGACTGAACATGCCTCTGATAGGCAAATTTTGCTGAGTATATAGACTCAGTCTTTGTATTTTGTAATCTATCGATGGTAGAGCGAAGCTCCCGATTGTAAAGTTTGAACACACTCTAGTTCTCTGGTTATGTATCTGTATGTAAGATTTCTTATTTAATGACAGACAATCTTTCCTATTCCATCTAATTTTCATCTCAGACTGAGAGAGTTCGTGATCGACAGATTCGCACGAATTATTGCAATCATGTTATGATAAAGGATTTATTGTTGCATTGTTGTATTCTCCGTTGTTTTGTGTTTGAATGTAAGAAGATCTTGCGTTTAGATGCCTTCCTCCACAGTTTGTTAGAAACCTGATGTTTACGACAGACCCTTGCACCTCTCTGATACAAGTCTTCCTCCTACTCATCCTTACTACAACTTACTATCTGATGTTTATCTAAGACCTTACCTGCCTATGCATGCTTGGCCTACTTTTGGAGTTAGAACCACATCGTTTTGAGTTAACTCCCATCCGATCACCCCATTCAACAAATCGTGACAATAAACTGATGGGCGTCGGGCTCTGCTCCTGCAAGCAATCCAGGAGCGACTTCCGACGCTAACAGTTTGAAAGTGCTTAATGATCATTGAATTAGTTAGCTTTGACTTGGTAAATGAGTGTCAGAAGTTCGAGGAAAGTTAGATATTTTGACAATTTTTTTGTAGGTGTGACATCTATAAAATCTTAATTGTCTGGTCATTATTAAATGCATGTAATAGTCTCTTTTATATGACCTGCATCTTGTTTCACATCAAATTCTTGATTTATATAGCTTGGATTTTGGACGTACTCTGAAGGTCAATTTTTTTTAATATCTCTTTGTCTCGTTTTAAATACTCATGACATAACCCATCTTAGGCCCTATTTTTTGTGGGGACACAAGTTTAATTTCTCTAGGAAATAGATATGAACATGTCTACTCAATTGTTATTGGCCTAGTTCTCTTTTATAATTGTTTAATGATTTTCTTACATTCTTATAGTGAAGCTTTGAAGCTTATGTGGTAAAAATGTATATATTTATATGGTTAATTTTGATCTCTTGAGTACTTGTTGACTAGTAATCTTATAAACATTTAGTAAATCAATGACAACAATGGCTTAATTAACTCTAGGCGTACAAATGGGGTCAATATTCGATGACATTTGTACTATAAGAAAATATTTGTATATTGTACTTATATTTCATCTTTAGTGGTTTTTGTTGTAATAGGAAATCCCAATGCCAAATAATAATAACAACATTACACATGAAGAAAATTAAAGGAACATTTCTAGGTTAAAGGCGGCATTGGAGGCAAAGGGCAATGCGAAACTTGAATGCCCTTGCAATAAATGCAGGGGCTTTAACAAAAGAAGACTTGTATTTAACACAATTAAGACACATTGTTGGAGATATGGGCATGTTGAAGGGGGGTTCTCATATCGTCCCATGGAAATTTATTCATTATTATATATTGTACTCTTTGTATTGATTGTATTTATAAAATTTTCTTTCGTTTTAATATTTTTTTATATACATTAATTTTATCGATTAGTATTTGTAATTATAAAGAAAAATTCTCCTTGGTGTCTGTCACTGGAGAAATATGCAGTGCATAGTAGTAGTAGAAATATTATTGTACAAGCTAAGGAAGATGTTCATATGGATATTAAAGATCATCATGATCAAGTTAATTCTACGAAAGAAGATGACACCAATAATATCGTTGAGCTAGATGATGGGACAAATAGATTGATCCTGGACATCTTTGCTCCTATTGATGAGGATGGAAACTTTGATGATATTCATGATATACCTTTGCTTGAGAAGGAACAAGAACCCCTTTATGAAGCATCAATAACAAAAGTTCTCTCAACTATAATGTTGTTGGTGAACTTGAAGGTATTGAATGGTTTGTCAAACACTTGTCTCACATATATCCTAAGGTACGTAACAATATAATTCGTCACATATACGTAAAGGTAAAAATTCTTTTTCTCTTTTTTTAGTGTCAATTAATGTGTAATATATTAAGGATGCAATATTTATGATTACTATTATTTACATTAACTAGTTATTTTTTATGTTGTAGATTGTTAGGTGAAGTTTTCTTACCACTGTCAAATAATTTTCCTCGCACATACTGAGAGTTATCTGCCATTATGAAAGATATTGGAATGGAGTATCAAAGTATTGATGCATTTCCTAATGGTCATATTATATATTATGGACAATATGCATCGGAAACGAAATGTCACAATGTCAAATCAATAGATATCGAACTGATCAAGTAATAAAAAAGGTGCCTTACAAGGTTCTTCGTCATATTTTGATAATTCCACGTTTGCAACGACTGTTCAGGTGTGAAAGCATAACATAGTTTATGGATTACCATGCAAGACACAAAAGTGAAGATGGTGTTCTTTGAATGTTTGTAGATGCTTCTGCATTTAGGAACATTGAAGAAAGATGGACGATTTTTAAAGAAGAACCTCGTAATGTTAGGATTTCATTGGTAGCTGATGGTGTCAATCCATTTGGGGAGCTCGGGTCTATTTACGCAGTGGCCTATTTTTGTTATAAAAAATAACCTTCCTCCTTGGATGTCAATAAATATGGAGCACACAATGTTGGCAATGATTGTTCCAGGTATTTGCTTACAATATTTGTTTGAGCGTAGTGCCCTTTCATTTGTCTTATTCATTAATGCATTATTTATTATACATAAATAAGGTAGTAATTACGTGTACTTTCAACCAATTAGGTAAGTACCAAGTGAAATATATGAATTTATATATTGAGCCTCTTATTGACGAGCTACGAAAGTTATGGGATGACATCACTATGTATGCCATCTCTAGATCAATAGGGAAAAAACAATTTCAATTTTGTGGAATACTTACATGGAAAATTCATGATTCCCCAGGGCTAACACATTTTTGTGGTATGTAACACACTACTGCACTTTAATAGTATATAATTTTATGAAAACATTATGCATGTTTCTTAAATATTAACTCCTTGTTATATAACTAATATTAGCTGTCACATTCCATATCTTGCAGGTCTTCAAACAAAGGGTAAATTTGCATGTCCAGTTGCGGTCCTAGGATGAAATCTCCTCATTCAAGAAGTTTAGGAAAATACGTGTTTGATGAGTATAGGCATTTCCTCCCTAAGAACCATAGGTATCGAACTACCAATCTTTTCAATGGGAAATAAGAGACTACAATAAAACCACGAAAAGTGATACCTCATCTATGGAGTTTGGAATATAATATAAATCATCAAGGTAAGCAATTTGAATATGTATCACACAAAATGTTTTACAATTTTTGTTTGTATTGAATTATGTTTATAGTATATAACATAGCAGGAAAGCAATGTTGTAAAAGAGGTGATTTGGAAAATTAAATTTCCCATGGGATTTTCTTCAAACATAAAGAATATATTAACGAAGAAAGGTGACTTTGGTGGGGTAACAACTAATGATTGACATACCTTCATCAAGGTAATTATTTTGGTAAATTTCTGTTTTGGTAATACTTCTTTTTAGTATTTTAATTTTGTTTTCTTTTCATAAAAATAATGATTCCTTTTTCGTAATTATAGTATGTTCTACCTCTATCTCTCCCTGACAAATTTGACAACAAATTAAAACAAGTTATATATGATCTTGGAAAATACACGAGGTGAGAATTGTAATGTCCCCGACCACCTAGGATGGGCCACGCTACACAAGAGAACTCTTTTATTCTCTCCGCAGAACATACTGTAACATACCCAGCATCCAATTGAGCTATGCCACAATTTTTTTTTGAACTGCATGCAATTTAAAACATCTACACACAGAACTCTTGCGGAAATTTATATAAAACATAAACACACAAATAAATTATGTAAATGCACAGATTCATACTGAAATAACAATAAACATACACATGTAGCATATACAGTCAATAACCATAAATATAAAGACAGATATAACCACACATAGGATAAACCCATAAAAATAAACACATAAATAGTAATGCAACATATAAATTTATCACACAGTTGACATTTATCTTGGTAAGAAGATCACCAACTGCGTGCAGAACTTCCATGAACCTCCCAGTGTAAGACCACACTGCTCATCACTCTCAGCAGTGGGTCACCCCTGAGGTGGGACTAAACTCCACCCGGGTAAAGGGATTCCTAACCAGGCTAACAGCTCATAGACAACCGGAAAGACTTCGTCACAGGTGCCCACTCAAACTAAGAACTTATATTCCCTCATTCCCCACATGCCTGTCCCACCCCAGGAAGTGTGCCCCTTCTCTGCTCAACAATCCTTCGGCTACCTGACTTCCTTTCCGGGCTTCAGCAACAGGCCGAACAGGAAGTCTCAGAGCCCTGTAGCTGCAGTTTAACACCTTCAGGAAATCAATTCCCAACAATTCTCTCACCCAGAGAGGAATTTCTCACAGGCTTGTCAACCCGCCTCTTCAATTCCCCACGGGCCTGACAAACGACTTCTTTAGTCCAGCTCCCAAGCTAACCAACTACCCAAACAAGTATGGCTATGGATACAGGTTTAGGTACAGTGACATGAAGGTACGGAGGATAGATCAATGAGTGTGTGAATGCCCATGGATGATTCAATGATGGGAGAAAAATGATGGAAAGAATGAATGATCGAAAATGAACTAAGTCCCAAAAATATGTATGCATGTCCCCAACTTGACACTTGTCATGTTGGGAGCCAACTTCTAGAGAACCCAGAATGATTGAGACAGGGGGTCAAAGACCAAGACAACCACCTATTCAATGTTGGGGTTGTAAAGGAGATCATATGTTCAGAGATTGTCCTCATAGAGGTGAAAAAGTGAGGACTATTCACAATGTACAACAAGCTGAAGCAATGGAGGACATGGGAAGAAATGTACCAAGGATCTATGCATCCCTAGATAACAAGCAAACAAAGTATCAATCACATATGATTGAAGTGGAAGGTATGATCAATAACCAAACCATTGTTATTTTAGTTGATTCAGGAGCTAGTCATAGTTATATAGATCCTAAGATCCATCTTGAATTTCTTTTTGTCTTCCCAAGATTTTTGGAAAGTTGCCCTTGATTTTTGCTGATCATATAGGCATTTAGCTCACTTTATGGTCTCCTCCAATGTCTTGGGATCATCATACTGTATTTTTTCACTGATGAATGATGGAAATCAACTCGAATACCTCTGAATCCTAACTATCTCATCCTTGATGAAAGAAACATACTTCAACAGTTCTAACAACCTTCTTTCATATTCATCTATGGTCATACTCCCAAGATTGAGTTCAAAGAACTCTTTCATTTTCTTGTCATAATATCTCTTAGTCAAGTATTTCTTCTCAAAATACTTCTTGAATTCTCTCCAAGTAACACTTTTCTCTTTAATGTGTTGCACCTGCACAAGCTGATCCTACCACATGGATGGCTTTCCCTTGAGTTGATAGATGGAAATTCTACCTTCTACAGGAGATGAATAATTATGCAATTGAAAATACTTTCTCATGCTCAACAACCATGTCTCTGCATCTTCATCCTTCTTGTGTTCACCATCAAATGTAGGAGGTTTGATTTTGTTCATTTCTCCTTGTAGCTCATCCACCCCAGAAATCTTATGCTTCTTGATAGGGGATGGACTTGAGCTATTGTGTGCTCTCTTATTGGAATGCCTCGGGGAGTGGTGGTGACGTCTACTAACACTTAGTTTTCTTCTTTTCTCATCAGGATACTTGCGACTTCCTGATTTGCTTGAGCCACTCTCCTTATCCAATTTATTTTCTATTATGTTCAAGCTCTGCATTAGTTTAATGTTGAAGTCATCCTGCTGCTCCTTGGCTCTCATAAGCCTTTCATTATCATGTTTATGTTTTTGGACATCCTTCTGCAAATTTTTAATGGTCTCTACCATATTCATGTTTTCATCCCGTCCTTCTCCATGTCCATTGGAGTTTGTTCCTTCAATGCCCAAATGGACATCCATCCCTCTGATATCATCTTCCTGGATGTATGTACCCTGTGCGTCTTCCATTCCTATGGACTCTGTGTTGATCCTGATCTGATCTAGTTGTTGTTTAACTATGCAAAATGTGCAGCCAACAAAACTTTGTTAGGCTAACTGTTTCAACAATCTCATGAAAATATGAACCATTCTGGTTCAATAAAATATCAGAAATCTTCATTCTGATTTCCTGAAAAATTGAATGCCTATATCAATTTTCTAGGTATATATTTATATTCCATTGTTTGAGACCTTTCCAACGCCTTCTCCCATGCTCAATTCCGAGTCTTGAGCAAAAAGTTATGGTTATTTAAAAATTGTCCATTAATTTTTCTGTTCATTTTTCAACTTGGCGCAACTCTTCGCTGTAATTATGAATTTTTGCACCTACTCCATTGGAGTTTTCATAGGATCTCAATTGGGTTTCTTCATATACATATTATGGAAACTTTGTCCAAGTTTCACCTCTTTCTGGGTTCTTGGCTGCTAGTTAGCCTGCTGAAGTTCTAGACCAATTCGTGTTTTTGGTTTGGAATGCTACATGTGCCTTATTTCCATATTAAACATTTTTAACATGCTTGGAAATTTAATTCAGCTTTGGGGTTGTCTTCTATGGTTCAATATCTTTCCATTGACTTCTCCTGCGCCTCAATATGATTCCGAAGCAGAGAGTTATGGCTCTTTGAAGTTAGTTGGGTCTTAAAATTTACCCTTCAATGTTTGTGCTATAACTTTCTCATAAAAGCTTCGTTTGATGAACGGTTTACACCATTAGAAATCTCTCTCTAGGATATTTTAGTTGAGTTGGAAATACAAAGTATACCTTGATACACTCTGCTCTTGTGGTTTTTGAGTTGCTAAAAACGCTCTTAAGGGCCTAAAAAACACGCTGCAAAAAGATGACGTTCAAATGATATAAAACGTCGCAGAAAATCATTGGTTTTCTGTTGTTATTCACCCTCCAAACGACTTCACGCGCACAAATTTCAAACTGTGCACCCATATTTACCATGTGCAACAACACCACAAAGTAAATTGTGCACCTATAACCATTGTGCATCACTTCTCTGTCACGCCAATAACTTGCGTGCACTACTTTTGTGTCGCACGCCAATATCAACGACGCACAGTTTTGGTTATTGCACTATTTCTTGTTGCACACTCTTTTTGTGTCGCGCACTGATATTCTGCACACATTTCACTCTACGTGCTAAAACATGCCAAATTTTAGTGTGCCCCAACCGCGCACCAATACTCTGCGTGCGCCATTAATTAAACTGTCGTGCGATAACATTTACCCACATTGCGCGCTGAACAACCCAACCCCTCTGCGCTGTGCCACTAATGCACACACCACACATGCCATTATTATGTGTGTGCACACCGCACGCACCATATTATGCGTATGCACACCACACAATGCTAAATTTAGCGTGCGCACCCGCACACCAACTTTTTTCCACGCGGTGACAAAATTTAGCGTGCGCACCAGCACACCAATATTTTTCCGCGCGGTGTCAAAATTTAGTGCGCGCACCAGTACGCCAATATTTTTCCGCGCAGTGCCCAATTTTTACATATCACAAACTTTTTATTGCGCAACATGCATTTTTAGTGCGCCCACGTGCGCACATTCATTTTTATGCGCATCAATTCCTCGTGAATTCCGCTGCAAAAATTGAGGCTTTTGCTTAACTTTTTCCTCAATTTACCATATACATTTTGCAACTATGAAATTTTCTCAATTTCACCCCGATAACACCAATTCAACCCCTGTAACAACAAATCGTTGTGGGTTGACATTTCTGGAACAGATTTTTCCCAAATTCAATTCATGAATTGAAAATTTTAATTACTAATCTCGCTCCATCTGTCATGGCTTCACTGTACCTTCAAATTCGACCAATTCCAGGTCTGAATTTGCTAGAACATATATTAAATCATTAATATCTCACCACTTGGCCGAATTCCTCAATTTTCCCATGAATTTAACAACATAAATTGGGGATTTTCCCAATTCCGCGTCATTTCTTCTAAATTTTACCATGGACGCTCTACAAACTGAAGTTTGGCCACTTCAAAATCAATCTTCTGTGACATTTCGCTTCAAATAAACTTGGTCGACCCATCTAGGCTTAGTGTTGAAAACTGAAGCTCTAATACCATATTGTAACGTCCTCGTCCACCCAGGCTGGGCCACGATACATGAGAGAACTCTTTTATTCTGCCCGCGGAACATACTGTAACATAGCCAACATCCAACTGAGCTATGCCACATAAATTTTTCAAACTGCATGCAATTTAAAACATCTACACACAGAACTCTTGCGAAAATTTATATAAAACGTAAATAGAAAAATACATTATGTAAATGCACAGATTCATACTGAAATAACAATAAACATACACATGTAGCATATACAGGCAATACCCATAAATATAAAGATAGATATAACCACACATAGGATAAACCCATAAAAATAAACACGTAAATTGTAACAAACCTAAGTAATTAATCAATTGTCATGATTTAAATAATTGTTTAATGAATATTAGTTAATTAATTAATTAATTAATTGTCCTCATTTAATAATTGTTTAATGTATATTAGTTAATTAATTAACTAATTAATTTCATGATTAAATATGTGGTTAATGAATTTGAGTTTAATAAATTTTAATTTATTAAATGGAGACTTAATGTATCGAATGATGGAACCATTAAAGAGAAAAGGGATAAGGTGGTTGGCATTGAATGGAGGGATAAGGTGGGTGAGTCTTAATGAAAGGGGGAAGGCAGTGAATCAGAGAGGGGGAAAAGGAGGATAAGAGAAGGGAAAAGCATGGGGAGAAGACACTTTTGACTTTTGGGGGAGAGCATCATTTTTCATAGGAGAGGACTGTATTACTGGTTTGGTGGACTATTACAGGGGAGCATCTGTTGCTGGGAGTTTTGGGCTCGGGGGCCAGGAATCCTTACGGAATCCTGGAGCTAGGGAGTTGGATAGGCTCTGTTCCTAGCTGGTTGGGAGGAAAGATTCAGTTTTGGCCAGAGTTTGGGCAGAGCAGCTTGATCAGAGTTTCAACTTCAACTTGGACAAACATAGTTGGGGAAACAACATCTCTTTAGAGGTATTTATGTTCATTATTATGGCATGTCATTATCGTTATGATGGTTCATTACTTTACTATGTTGTGTATGTTATCCAATATGATTTTTATGTCATGTTTCTCATTTTGAATTTTGTTGAACCATGAACTGTTAATTTGCTGAATATAAAACCGTAAAGAAATAATGATAGAAATTTTATGTTTAAATTATGAATTTTAGGTTCTGTTAGATAGGACCTTACACATGGTATCATAGCCTTAGTTTGAAATCTGGGACCAAAGGCCCAGCTACCCACCCATCCTGTAAACAACCCTGAAACTCTCTAAAAACTCTAAAACTTGTTGACCTATACAATGAAACTCATGAAGGGGGTTATGTAACAGAAATGGTTAGACACACATCAACACTCTGTATATAGAAAATATGAGGGAGTGTGTACATAAATGTATACAAATCTGGGCCAAGCTCCACCTCCACCTAACGTGCAAGCAAATCCCACAAACACAGATATAAATAAATAATAATATACATATTGATAAAAAAAAATATAGTTTAACACAGTTATAAATATAAATAATAACACATATTAAAAATGTGAAGGAAGCACACTAATGTAAAGGAAGCACTACATTAATCTAAGCAAGTCTGACCAATTTGAAGTTCACAATAATCTAAACCTTCTGCAAGCAATTCTTTCAACCCTATAGGAAGATAAACAAGGTATTCTTTCAATCCTTTATGGTTTAAAATGAAATAGGTGAAATCACTGTAATAAACCAACCCTTATGATATAAAAAGGGAAACACAATATGCCTATGACCCCTATTGAAGATGACATGACTCATTTTCATTTGATCAAGATCTACAAATGTCTCACAGTACAGTTAAACCTCGAGGGGAGAAGCGTATAAATTTGAAATATGAATATGGTTGAAACAACCCTGGTATCTACAATATGCTTGAAACAAAAAATTAAAGCACTAAAATGCGAGTATTAA
>JZKD02S1947583.1:446596-461787 GCA_000966675.3 Picea glauca | reverse complement strand
AAAAAAAACTTTGAAAACAATTATATAATTAAGAAAACGACCAACACCTACGAGCTTTCCAAGGACAAACAACTGTCCTTCCGAGAGGTGGAACCACAGTGGGGCTTTAGAGCTTCATTTGTTTCCAACAAGAGGGGGAAACTCTAGAACAACACCCCCTGTCAAACACATATCCTTGCAAAGATAGCAACCGGTTTAGGGTTTACACGTTCGAGAAATAGGAGCACAACTACTCCCAAGACTCGAACCCTTGACACATGGAATACCATGTTACACTCTCGGTCCCTTCTCACCTTTAATATATAAAACAAGGGAGGAGCTCGCAAGCAACCAACAGATAAGCCACCAAAGCCACGCTCAAGTGTCAAGTCCTATACCCTAAGCCCGCAAGCACACCAAGCCCGCAGGCCTTTGCCAAGCTACACAGAGGAGCCAAGAGGGTGCACTACGGAGACATCCGAAAAAAAATTAAAAATGATGCTCTCTCCCAACTCATGCACGGTGCAAGTTACAACCCACAAGGGAACAAAGACTGCGCACAATGCACACACAGCCACCAAGGAGAAGCCAATACACAAGCACCAAGCTCCAATGCATATCCTTTAGCAAGCTACGCAAATACACAGTGAGATTGCAAACGAAAACACCCGATAATATCCATCGGATTACTTTGTTGTTAAACAAAAACAAAATGTGTTATCTATGACAGTTACGGCCAGGTAGGTGTGGACGGTAGGATTCGAACCTGCGTGGGTAGAGCCCACATGATATCTAGTCATGCCCGATAACCACTCCGGCACGTCCACAACCAAAGCCAAGTGCCTGTGCCAAGCCACTAGGAGAAGTCAGACTAAGCACCAAGCAAGCAGCAACATACAAGCCAACATCCAAGCACCAGTGCCATACATCAAGAGCCAAGTCACAGAGAAGGAGTACCCATGATTCTACATGCAGTGCACACTCAAACCAAGTGCCCAATGCCAAGCTCACGAGACATTTCCCACAGGAAGGAGCCCGAGTTGGCATGGTTGCACAGCCAAAGGACTGTGCAGCCAAACCCACACGACCATTACACATTCCCTCTGCTGAGCAATTGACAAAAAAAACGAAAATGAAAGAGGCGGCTGGCCATGGCGGCCGATCGTGTAGCCAGGGGCCTCGCAAGAGGAAAATTTTGTGTGAAAATGAGAGTTTAGGGTTTAGTTAAGGAGAGCGGGAGGAAATGGGGGTGGGGCATGTGGGCTTCATGCGTGCCCACGCTTTTATTTTAGTTTTATTATTATTATTTTTTTAATTTTATTATTATTATTATTATTTTTGTTTGTATTTGATTATCGTAATTTATTTTTTTATATATTATTTAATTTTTATTTATTAAATATTCTTATAATTAAATTTTAAATTTTAATTGCTTAAATTTAGTTTAAAGCTCAATTATTTAATAATAACACAAAAACATAAATTTAAATATTATATGTTTTAAAATAAAATTAAAGTAATTATGATTAACCAAGGTGATTAAGTATGTTTTATAAGTATAATTAATGTGATTAATTAAAAGTAATTAATCATTGGAATAGAATCACTAATTAATCATTAGTAATTAATGTTTTAAATTATGTTTAAATTATATTTAAGCGACTAATTAAATTATAATTAAGTGACTAATTAAATAGTTTAAGCGAAAAGTTTAAGGACTTAGACCATGATAAGCGGAAGGGGACTTCATGCACACTAGGAAGGTAAGTTAGAGGAATTGGCGAGTGCGGGGCAATGCTAGCGTAGCTACCAGGCGAGGGAGTTAATAGTTTTCTTAGGCGAAGACGTCAAGCTTAGATGCTTTAACCCTAACCTAGCCACTTCCCCTAAAGAGAGTAACGTATGTTTACAGACAAGTAAAAAAAAAAAAAATACGCCTAACTCTGTTTTCTAGTTTAAGTTGCACAAATGTGAAATGTCCTAGACTCACCCTGACAAACTTTTGGTGAATGCAGATTCAATTATACAGGATGGTTAGGACTCGAGGAAATCGAGGCAGAGGGGCATCGTCGCAGGGACCGCCAACGCCGCCACCACCATCGCCTGAATTAGCTCTCATTCTGCGCTCTTTGGAGGCCATAAATGAGACTTTAAAGGGGCGTCAACCAACAAGGGATCGAAGTGGAGCTCCCACCATCTGGAGTGGGTAATCCTAAAGCATTGAGGGATTCAGGGGGAGGGCCTCCACCCGAAGACATCACTAGAGAACTGCAGAAGATCAAACTTCCAGTGAACGTGCCGAGGCATTGTTGGAAGGCATGACAAGGTGTTTTGCCTTAAGAGACTATGCGTCCACATCAAAGGCGAAGATAGCGATTTTTTAGTTGAGAGACGGTGCCCTGAATTGGTGGGGCAACCTAGAGTGGAAATTGCACCTTACCCCAGACACTGTCTCTTGGGAACTTTTTGAGGAGAGGTTCCGAAGGAAATATCTACCAGCTTACTATGAGGAACAACAGGTGGGAGCATTTCATGCTCTAGTATAGGGAAACATGACCGTAGAAGAATATGAGATCAGGTTTATGGAATTGGTCAAATATGTTTCATACATGGATAATGATCAAGGACAAGTAGAACACTTTGTCTATGGGTTAAACCCTAAGATAAGGGCCATCGTACGGATGTGGAAACTGTCTTTGGTAGCGGAGGCAGTAGAAAATGCATGTTATGTTGAGGAACACATGAACTTAAATGGAGGTATGAGGTCAACCTTTTCGCATTGTCCTGGATTCGTGGGGAAGGCCCCTAGGACATTCTCCAGGGGAGGGAGCTCCAGGCCACCTCCATATGGTAATAGAGTCGCACCAAGGACAATCGCCACAGGTATTTCAATGGCAGTGAGTGTAGCATCCCGTTCATCACCAATGACACAGGCAGGTCCACGACCTTCTCAGGGAGCATCTAGTAGGGGCAGGGGTTCCAGGGGAAGGAACTCATTTAAGAGGCAGTCATAGAGCAATGCATAGGTTCAATCTCGTGTTACATGTTGGGGATGTGGAGGACCCCATTACCAACGTGACTGCCCAGAGTTACAATCATGATTTGTGCATAGAGAAGAAAAGGCCCCGATGGGAAGAGTAAGTGGCAACCACCAGATTTACGCAGTGGTTAATAATTGCCAGGCATAACATCAATCCATGATGGTGGAGTCATCAGGTATGCTAAATCATATCAATGTTAAGATTTTATTTGATTCTGGTGCTACATATAGTTTCATTTCACCATCTGCATTAGAAACGAGTGGGTTGGCAGCCTACGAGCATGACGACTTTAAACAAGTTGAGATGGCTTCAGGGGAAAAACAAGTGGTAGGACCTAGCATTGATAATTGCCTAGTAGACCTGGGGGTGTGTACTACCAGGTTGAAGGTATACGTCACTACTCTCGGGGTGTATAACCTAATCATTGGAATGGATTGGTTAGAAGCTCATCGAGCTATGGTAGATTGTTTCGTAAAAAGGGTGCTTTGTGTTGATGACGAAGGAAGGCCAGTAGAGATCCAGGGTGTACAGAGAAAGGTGTCTCTATGCTTTATCTCAACTATGCAAGTTAAGCGGTGCATGAGGCAAGGGTGTCGACTTTATGTAGTGGAAGAAGTGAGTGAAAGGAAAGGACCCTCCTTGGATCAATACCAGTATTGTTAGAGTTTAAAGATGTTTTTCCGAACGAGTTACCAGGGTTACCTCCTGAGAGGGAGATTGATTTCACTATTGAGCTAAAACTTGATGCAGAACCAATTTCCAAAACTCCATATAGGATGACAACGCTAGAACTTTGTAAAACTACAGATGCAGTTGAAAGAGCTACTTGACTTAGGACTAATAAGACCCAGTGTCTCACCTCTGGGTGCACCAGTAATTTTTGTGAAGAAGAAGGATGGTTCCTTACGACTGTGTATAGATTATAGGGACTTGAATCGTGCTACAGTGAAAAATAGGTATCCAATACCACGAATAGATGATCTCTTTGATCAGATGAAAGGAGCAGCAGTATTCTCAAAAATTGAGTTGCGATCAAGGTATCATCAGTTAAGGATTAAGGAAGGCGATATTCCTAAAATTGCCTTTCAAACTCAGTTTGGGCATTACGAGTTCATTGTAGTACCTTTCAGATTGACCAATGCACCAACAATAATCATGAGCCTCATGAATGGTGTATTCCGGAAATACCTAGACCGCTTTGTACAAGTCTTTCTAGATGATATCCTCATCTATTCCAAGAATGCAAGAGAACATGAGGAACACTTGCGAGTGGTGTTGTCTTGCCTTAGAGAGAACAAATTGTATGGGAAGTTGTCGAAGTGTCCCTTCTTCCAAAAAGAAATTCACTATCTAGGTCATATCATTTCCGGTGAAGGAATCTCTATGGACCCAGAAAAGGTAAAGGCCATTATGGAATGGCCAGTGCCGAAAAATGCTCATGAGGTAAGAAGCTTCATGGGGCTAGCAGTTTATTATCAGAGATTTGTGGAAGGGTTCTCTAAAATAGCAAAACCTATCACCACTTTGCAGCGCAAGGGGGTTAGGTATGAATGGACATAAGAATGTGATAGTGCATTCATCAAGCTTAAGAAGTTACTAAATAGTGCGCCAATTCTATGAGTGTCGGATATGGAAAAGGACTTCACAGTCTGCACGGATACCTCGAAGCAAGGGTTGGGGGCTGTGCTAATGTAGAATGGGGGAGTGATAGCTTATGCATCAAGGAAGTTGAAGAAACACAAGGAGCTTTATGCTACTCATGATTTAGAGTTGGCAGCTGTAATGCTAGCTCTGAAACTTTGGAGGCATTATCTAGTAGGGCGAAACTTTGAGCTCAAAACGGACCATCAAAGTTTAAAACATCTCTTCACTCAAAGGGATCTGAATGCCAGGAAAAGGCAATGGAGTGAGTTCATGAGTGAGTATGATTTTGGTATTTCATATATCAAGGGAAAATAGGATGTGGTCGTGGATGCCTTGAGTAGGAGGCCACATGTCTTCTCCTTGGTACCCTTAAAAGTCAATTCGAGGGAATGTGTGTTGACGCAACTCCATGGAGACAGTTGGTATTTAAAGATTACTTCAAACCTCTAGAGTGGGAGGCAATTAGATCCAAAGTATGAAGGATATAGTCTAGAAGTAGATGGACTATTAATATATCGAGGAAGGATGTACATCCCTGAAGGTGGGGATATTCGAAGCATCATACTAAAGGAAGCCCATAAAGCACTTTATTGTGCGCATCTAGGTGTGAAGAAAATGTATGCAGACATGAGGAAGCTTTTCTTCTGGGTAGGCATGAAGCATGATGTAGTCCATTTCGTCGCCAAGTGCCTAGAGTGTCAACAAGTGAAAGCTGACCACCATCACCCGGCAGGTCTCCTACAACCACATGATGTTCCTATGTCCAAGTGGGAAGTCATTTCCATGGATTTTGTTGTGGGGTTGCCGCTCACATCTCATAGATACAATGCCATTCTTGTGATAGTTGATAAGTTAACCAAGAGTGCTCATTTTATTCCGGTAAGAGACACTTATGATGTCACTGATGTGGCACACGTGTTTATAAGTGAGGTCATCCATTTGCACAAGATACCTAAGAAGATAATTTCAGATAGGGACTCCAGATTCACTTCTAGGTTTTGGACAAGTTTGCAGTCAACATTGGGGACTTAGTTGAACTTAAGTACAACTTATCATCCTAAAATAGATGGGCAAACCAAGAGAGTAAATCAAGTTATGGAAGACATTCTTAGGATGTACATCATGGATAATCAAACCCATTGGGAGAAGTACCTACCTTTAGTAGAGTTCGCCTACAATAACAATTTTCATAGCTCCATCGGAATGCCACCCTATGAAGCTCTATATGGGAGGCCATGCAGAACGCCATTGATTTGGGAGAAGTTAGAAGACTGAGTAACAATTGGGCCATAATTGATTCAAGAGATGGAGGAACAGGTGATTCAGATTAGGCAGAGACTAAAGGAAGCACATGATAGACAGAAAAGTTATGCAGATGCACACAGGACTGATCGAAGTTATAAAGTGGGAGATCAAGTTTTCATTCGTATCAGGCCTAATAAGAGTACCATTCAGTTTGGGAAGGGGACAAAGTTGTCACCTCGATTTATAGGACCATTCAAAATCCAAGAGAAAATTGGACCCGTTGCCTATCGTCTCGTACTGCCACCCCACTTGCATAAAACTCATAATGTTTTTCATGTATCTGTTCTATGACATTATGTTGGTGATGAATCACATGAACTAAATTGGAAGGAATTGCAGGTATCAGTCGCGGGAACCCTCACAGTAGAACCATTACGCATATTGGACCGTAGAGTCCAATAGCTCAGGAACCGTCTGGTAGACCAAGTTAAGGTCTAGTGGGACAAGTTTAGTCCAGGATATGCTACTTGGGAAGATGCCGAAACGTTACAATGAGATTATCCCTCACTTTTTTGACCACCTCAAGAATATGTTTCTCGAAGGTTGGGTGTATGTAATGCCGCCTTTTGACTTAGACAACTGGGATTACCTGAGGCCTAAACACCTTTATTTTCTATTCATAGTAAACTATTAATGATACACTTGAACTTTTAAGACGTATGAACCTTTATGAATGTTTAAATGTATTTGAATGATGATGGATATAATGCGATATATTGTGAGAATGTAAATTTTATAAATGTTTAAATGTTATTGATGATGATGGATATGATGCGATCTACTATGTGAATGTAAATTCTATGAATGTTTAAATGTTCTTGATGATGATGGACATGATGCGATATATTGTGAGAATGTAAATTTTATAAATGTTTAAATGTTATTGATGATGATGGATATGATGTGATCTATTATGTGAATGTAAATTCTATGAATGTTTAAATGTTCTTGATGATGATGGATATGATGCGATATACTATATGAATGAGAATCCTATAAAGGTTTAAATTCTATTTGAATGATGTTGGATATGATGCAATCTATTATGTAAATGATAATTCTATGAATGGGTAACGTTAATTGAATTATGGGATATTATAAGATCTATTTCTAACTTGAAAAATTTGATGTTAAAGTTGTTGGTACGTGGATACTGAATTGAAACTATGGTTGTATGCAATTGCATGATGATAATGCATAGATATGTATGAGTTGTGTTACAGACTAATCTACAGGTCATTGGGCTATGAAATAGCCAAAGGATAATGATAATGAAGGTGGATGTCTTTACCACTGACCGAGAAACAATATAGTATGAATCTTTGTATGTGAAATTATATTGGTTTGGATGCATTGCTATGATACGTGGACCAGTGCAGGATTTCAGGTGGTGAGACTGCCCAAAAATGAATAAACGATGACAAAAATCCCAGCAACACAGTGCCACTATATATTCCATTGTAGGGTGTGGACCCTAGTCCTGTTAGGAGGGGTGGAGGAATTTCCCACCGTGTATCCTCTGAAACCTGGAGTCATGGGAGTATGGTGTTAGCTCATGCTCCCCTAGACGTATGATGATGACTGTCAATTGCCTGCTGGGGAAGCTTGGTCAAGATAGTGACACTTCCGCTTACGGGTTTTATTTGGAGTTAGGTCAATATAGTTGACGCTCCAATATAGTCCAACAGAGGAAGGATATGAATGGAAGATGGAAGTAAGTTAGGGAGGAAGGATGAGTAGAAATAGCTGAGAGTATATGGAGATTTTCCTTATGGCGGAATTTATTGTTTTTCCTTCTGAAAATAAAATGTGTATATATGCATATTCATAATTACTTAACTAAACTACAAATTGTCTAAATAAACATTGTTGAGCTAGATTATTGTAATTAAGGGATTTCACAAACATTTGACTGGTTTATTATCATTTATAAAATGAATAGTCTTGTTGATTGGATTGGAGGCATACATAAGTTACTATAGAGGTGATAGTTATTGTTATTAGTACATGCACGAGACTTGTATGTACTAGCTACACATGCATTTCTTGTACATGTACACTAGTATGTATGAGTTTTCTTGGCTTACTTACTGATAATGTTGTTTATTGGATATGCATGCGTGAAACATGTGTCTTTCCCTTGTATCATAAAATA
The DNA here is from genome assembly GCA_000966675.3 of Picea glauca. Taxonomy (NCBI): domain Eukaryota; kingdom Viridiplantae; phylum Streptophyta; class Pinopsida; order Pinales; family Pinaceae; genus Picea; species Picea glauca. Next base: position 453,663 of record JZKD02S1947583.1, on the reverse strand, counting down.
CTTTAACTTCGGGACGAAGTTTCCTGAAGGGTGGGTGTATGTAACAACCCTAAGTAATTAATCAATTTTCATGATTTAAATAATTGTTTAATGAATATTAGTTAATTAACTAATTGTCCTCATTTAATAATTATTTAATGTATATTAGTTAATTAATTAACTAATTAATTTCATGATTAAATATGTGGTTAATGAATTTGAGTTTAATAAATTTTAATTTATTAAATGGAGACTTAATGTATCGAATGATGGAACCATTAAAGAGAAAAGGGATAAGGTGGTTGGCATTGAATGGAGGGATAAGGTGGGTGAGTCTTAATGAAAGGGGGAAGGCGGTAAATCAGAGAGGGGGAAAAGGAGGACAAGAGAAGGGAAAATCACAAGGAGAAGACACTTTTGACTTTTGGGGGAGAGCATCATTTTTCAGAGGAGAGGACTGTATTGCTAGTTTGGTGGACTGTTACAGAGGAGCATCTGTTGCTGGGAGTTTTGGGCTCGGGGGCCAGGAATCATTACGGAATCCTGGAGCTAAGGAGCTGGATAGGCTCTGTTCCTAGCTAGCTAGGAGGAAAGATTCAGTTTTGGGCAGAGTTTGGGCAGAGCAGCTTGATCAGAGTTTCAACTTCAGATTGGACAGACAGAGTTGGGGAAACAACATCTCTTGAGAGGTATTTATATGTTCATTATTATGGCATGTCATTATCGTTATGATGGTTCATTACTTTACTATGTTGTGTATGTTATCCAATATGATTTTTATGTCATGCTGCTCATTTTGAATTTTGCTGAACCATGAACTGTTAGTTTGCTGAATATAAAACCATAAAGAAATAATGATAGAAATTTTATGTTTAAATTATGAATTTTAGGTTATGTTAGATAGGACCTTAAATAAATAATAATGCAACATGTAAATTTATCACATAGTTGACACTTATCTTGGTAAGAAGATCACCAACTACGTGCAGACCTTCCATGAACCTCCTAGCCTTAGACCACACTGCTCATCACTCTCAACAGTTGGTCACCCCCGAGCCGGGACTAAACTCCATCCAGGTAAAGGGATTCCTAACCAGGCTAACGGCTCATAGACAACCGAAAAGACTCCGTCACAGGTGCTCACTCAAACTAACAACATACAATCCCTCATTCCCCACATGCCTGTCCCACCCCAGGAAGTGTACCCCTTCTCTGCTCAACAACCCTTCGAATGCACCACTTCCTTTCCGGGCTTTAGCAACAGGGCGGACAGGAAGTCTCAAATCCCTGTAGCTGTAGTTTAGCACCTTCAAAAAATCAATTCCCAACAATTCTCTCACCCAGAGAGGAATTTATCATGGGACTGACAACCCACCTCTTCAATATCCCATGGGCCTAACAACCTGCTTCTTCAGTCCAACTCCCAAGATAACCAACTACCCAAACAAGTATGGCTATGGATATAGGTTCAGGAACAATGACATGAAGATACGGAGGATATCTCAATGAGTGTGTGAATGCCCATGGATGATTCAATGATGGGAGAAAAATGATGGAAAGAATGAATGATTGAAAATGAACTAAGTCCCAACAATATGTATGCATGTCCCCAACTTGAAACTTGTCATGTTGGGAGCTACTTTGGCGCACTTGTCCCCAAATTTAGAACTTAGGATAAAATAATTATCCATACTTTATACTTTAAGAAATATTAATATAATATTCCTTTTTGGCTTAAGCTCCCTAGCTTAGCCCCTTTTCCTTGAGTTTTATCCCCCACCCTTTCCCTAACTAGTGGAGTTTAGTCCCTCACCTCTTTTATCGTGGTCGGTCTGCGTGCAATAATGTATTTTATATTAATGATGAGACATATACAAAAATAGGTGCATTGGCCTTTAACATCTAGGCTCTCCGGCCTAATCGTCACAAAATGGCTCACCAGCCTATATAACATAGCATATACATAAAGGCTCACTGGCCTCAATATCGCGTGCACTTAAGATGTTGCGTGCGGTATCCTGGAATGTGCACACTTCATCATTTCACTGCGCAATACATGCACGCACTATGCCATGAAAGGTGCATACAAAAATGATATCAAGCAACTCACCAGCTTAAGTACATTTTCATTTACATTACAATTAGGTTCGGCCTAGGGATATTACAAGAAAAGTGTTTGTTGCAGAACTTGTCTTCATGTATTGTTTTACTTGAATTATTGTATATACTTTGTTGTTGAAACCTATTATTTTCTTTTATAATCATGTGTAGGTGGTAGTCATCTAAATAAATCCATAAAGGATACATAAAATATTGGAGGGGAGAAATTCCTCGGCTAATGTGTGAAATGCAGAAGTATCTACCTTCGACTTTTTCAATGCTCAAGAACACTATCTCATACACCAATGTTATACATAATTTTGGTCACCCTAGTGATGATTTCAAAAACATGTGTTCAGGCTCCTAACATGACTTTTTTCCTGAGAAAAACAACTTCTTTCCTCCTCTACAAGGCTTCTTTTTAGAAAGGGTTTGCAGGATGCACATATTACGCAGTGCATAAATCTATCATTTCCGCAGGCTGCGCTATAGTTGGCCCACAGGATTTTCATAGGATGCTATATAGGTAGGGGGCGACAACGTTCTAAAGCTAAAAGAGGAAAGAGGTTTCATGAAGTTTCTAGAAGGGGAATCTTCTAGAATGTGAGGTGGCGTCCGTATGGTGGCGATCCTACTGGTTTCTCTGATTTGGTGGGATCATCCTCATCCCTTTAAACCACTTCACCTTCTCCTATATAATCATGGGCTTCTCATGGAAAAGGTTAAGCAATATTAAGCATAGAATTGATGAAAGAATAGGCTGAAGACTGTGTGAAGAATATTCATGTTCCTAGTGATGCTTGAGGCCACCATTTGCCCATCAAGATTTTGTGGATTATCTTCAAGCGAATTTCAGAGCAAGTATATGTGTGTGTTGGAACGAAGGACCACTAAAAGGGAACTTGCAACATTAAGGCAATTTAGTTGTATCTTCTAATTTTCATTAATATAATATGGTGGCACGTCTCGTTCCCATAAAATAATTAGTATTTTATTACATGATTCCTTGATCACATGTTTAGGTTTTCATTGAATTCTACTATTGCTGCTTTCATGTTGGTTGGTTTGTGTTATTGCATATCTGATTCCACGAGATCACTGGAGTGAAGCAGGGACAACAAAGATATAAGGAAGTGATTCATAAGGTATGTTATCTATTCCTCTTTTGCTAGTAAAATCAATGATCACAACTTAGGGAAAGCATCTTGTTCCGTCTCATTTTTTTCTAGATTCAGGTGGATCTAGGGGGATTAGTTCATGTCTGCATATACTTATTTACCCAATAACAACCAAGTTGAGGAGATTGAAATGTGTGGACCTGTACAATGCCAATGTGGATGGTGGAGAGGCACTTGAATTCATTGAAGGATTTCGTTAGATAAATATTACGTCTTGAGGGTTCTATGGTGGAGAGTTGTATGGTATATCAATCCTTGGTGTAAATTATTTAGTATCTTCCTAAATTAGCAACAAGTATGAAGGTACCTTGCATTTGGGATATCAACTCCATCAACACATTTGAAGGCCAGATCTTGGTTGGGAAAGGTAGAATGAGGAAAGTGAAAGGTAATTAGATGGTAGATGAGATCTATAATAATTTTCATTATTAATTTTTGTCTATATTATTGTGTACTTATTTGATTTTTTTTCTTCTTCCATCAATTATTAATCCTTATTATTAGTAATTTTTCTTCTTTTTTCATATAGTTGGTCGAGAGTGGGATGCAATACATTTATACATCATAAACAACCTTGATTGGATGAAGGTATGGATATATTCATGTATACAATAATGTAATGACATGTTATCATGGGAAGGCGTGGCTACATTGCTTAAATAATCTCATTGTAATAAATATACCAATCTTACTCAAAGGGAAATTGATTTAGCACATGGTTTAAAAGATAAACAAGCAAGCATATATTTCAGCCACATCATGTTTCATTTATTTTCCATTATATTAATTTATGTGGTGTGTTTTTTCTATAAATTTTTACTAAGTTTGAATATGTTTATTCATTGACAATGCATTATTTTTTATGTGTTGGGCATATTGTAGTTGAAACACCACAAGGCTATGTGGTGCAATGGCCGTAAATTTCGCATAAAAAAGTTGGATGACAAGAAGAAAACATGTGATTGTGGGATAACTACAGTCTTTTAGGTCACTAATGTTTCCTCTAGAAGTGACAGACATCCAACAATATCCAAAAATAGATACTATGGGTATTTGAATGATATAATTAAGTGTGATTTTATTACTTCAAGTTAGTTTTGTTCGAGGTCAAATGGTACAGGTTACAGATGGATGAACGTGATCTCGAAAGAACTGTTAGCATGCCAATGGATTTACCATGGTTAATACAAGGATGTTTGAGTCGGGTACATAAACTTATGTTCTTCCAAGCCAATGTGATCAGGTCTTTTATTAAGAGGTTCTAGGTAAAGAAGGCTGGTCGTACATTGTTAGATATGATCCCAGAGGAAGGTCTATAAAGTATAATGTACCAGAAGAAATTGATATTGAAGAAGAAGAAGATGCAGAGGAGCATGAGGTAGATGTAATTTCAGATGAAGAATTTTAAGAAGTTCAAACATATGTAGATGACGATGTTCTCGATGATGATATTGACGATGATATTATGATCGAAAATGACATTGACGACGATGTTGATATGTCCAATCCTTTCAACATCGATTCTAAACCTGATGATACAAATGTAGAGTTGGATGAAGAAGAAGATCAATGATATCATCATCATCATCATCATCACCATAATCATGATCATTGTCGTCATTATCATCTCCATAATCAAAATTTGTTGTCATTATCATCATGGTCGTCGTCATCTTCATCATCATAGTTGTTGTCATTGTCACCATTATCATTGTCATCATCAACATCATCATCATATTCATCATGATCATCGTCATTGTCATCATTGTCATAATGATCATCGTCATCATCATCATTGTCATCCTCATTGTTAGCGTCATCGCATCATTTCCATTTTCATCATCATTGTCATTCCCATCATCATCATCTTCCATTGTCATCATCATCGTCATTGTCATCATAGTCATCATCATCGTCATTGTCATTGTCACCGTTATCGACATTTACCTTGCAACATCCAATGGTGTCGACTACTCCTCAAGGTAAAAACATAGTCATGATATTTGTATTAATGAAACACTACTTATATGAATAATAACAACTTATAACCATGTCCTTCTAACGCTTTCTGTTTTTGTAGTGGATGCCCATGTAGTGCAACAATGTCCATTGGTACTACTAGAAGTAGTACATTGGTGGAGATGACACATAGTCATGGAGCTCAGATAGAAGAGGGTCCAACAACTAAAGGGGATGAAGACCAATGTACTTATGATTTACTAAAGACTTTTATGAAAGATAAGAAACATAAATTAAATAAGTGATTGTAAATATTTTTAGGAAAAAAGTTATTTATATTATAAATTATTAGTTGTGCAGTTTTTGTTTAAATTAATATGCATGATTGGTTATGGGGAATTGAGAGTGATGTGAGGGGGGCGGGAGGGGCCAAATGAGTTTCCACCTTCATGTGGTTGGCCTTGTTTAGTAGAGAATACATTAATCTCAAAACCAAGAGAAGCACATTAAGGTATTCCTATTATTCATTTAATGATATTGTTTTTAGAGATTATTGAATGTAATTTTATGTGGCATTGTCATCACCATCATCGTCATCGTCATCATAATCATTGTCATCATCATCATCGTCATTGTCATCATCATCATCATCACTATAATTGTCATCATGATGATGGAACACACATGGAATTGTGGCATGATGGTGGAACACTTATGGAGTTGTGGCATATAAGAAGATTTGGTCATCTGAATCTTGACAGCCTAAGGAGAGATCAAAAAATGTTAAGAGGTGTATATTCCATAGTGTAATTTGAGAAAATGAGGTGTATGCAATGCATGTGCTATGAGAAAGCATCACAAAGATCATTTCTTCTCAAATAATGAAAAACTTGTTATAATATTCCTGACCTTGTTTGCTCTAATGTGTGTGGACCAATGAATGGCTTGGATGTTGATTCTAAGCCCAATACATTTGATGAAGTTTCATGTTCTAGACAATGGGTCTGTAGTAACCGTATTAATTTAACATCCATTAAATTCCATGAACTGAAACAGTAACTTGTACTTGATTTCAGAAACTCAGTAATTTTTTATAAATTCAGCACATACGCATATAAATTTATCAACGAATAATAATTTCATAACAGAAATAAACAATTTTACCATAATAATTTCATAACAGAATAAAACAAATACGTAATTTAAAATACCTTGGTCTGATGCTAACTTCCGCTAGTCTTGTTGTCCTTCCTGCTGCTGCCTTGCCCAGCTCGATGCCACTGACCAACTCTGCCCAAACCGACTAACCTCCCAGCCAGCTAGGAGCAGCCTGTCTGGCTCCCTAGCTCCAGAAAATTGAAAGGAATCCTGGCCCCTGTGCCCAAAACCCCTAGCAACCTGGTGCCCCCTGCTTCTGATTCACCGAAAGCCCCCAAAGCCAAACTCCTCACACCAACCATCTCCACCGAAATTCCCTCACCAAAAATCCTCCTCCCAAAAGAATGCTTCCTCCCCCAAAAGAATGCCTTTCACCGTAAGACTCTCCTCGTCATATTCCCCTTTCGCCGACTCCCCCCTTTCATTAATTTCCTTATCCATTTATTTATTATCTTATCCCCTTATATTTAATATCTTATCCCTTTATATTTAATATCTCATCCCTTTATTAATATCTCATCCCTTTATTAATATCTTATCCCTTCCCGTGTACGTAAGTCTTTAACAAATTAAACTTATTAACCCCCTTAATTCTTTACTCAATTAATTAATAAGTCAATTAATAATTAATTAATCATTGACAGATATGAACAAGTAATTAATAATAATTAATTAGTTAATATTATTTAAGAA
>JZKD02S1947583.1:423238-436430 GCA_000966675.3 Picea glauca | reverse complement strand
TAGGCGCAAGACCCCGACAACGAATTATTTTGACCGACCTGGCCCAACTCGACTGCAAGAGTCAAATCATGAGCCACAATGAGACAGAGAGAGACAAAGAGAGACAAAGGACCGACAATGAGACAACAGAGTGACAGAGGACTGGCAATGAGACAACAGAGTGATAGAGGAGGACCTAGCTCAAGCGACATAGTAGACCCCACATAGACCAACAACGCTGCGCAAATTGGTAATTTTTCTAACCCTTTACAATCGATATTTTTTCTTCTTCCCCAAGGCAAGGATGTCGGTAATTGTTCATGAGTATCACCCTAATAGTATCCAGATCAATGTATAAACCATAGAAAAAATTGTTGTTCTCTCATTCGGGTAATGGTGACAAGAGGTAAAATAGGGTTTTCACGGGCTTCCAAGACATAAAATTCCATGTTCACAAGTTCAAAAAATTGAATTTGGCCACTAAATTATTGCTTCTAGCATGTGTAAGTGCAGATATCAGTTTGCATCCTTTGAAAATGAGTCTCTCAAAATATATCAGGCCTAGCCATGGGTGGAAATATATCATGCATGATAAGACCGTAACATAGATGGAAAATATGACCCGATAAGATAAGTATTTTCCCACATCACCTTCAACATCTTAGAATGTAACATAAACTTTTATCTAGTTTTCCTCCTCTAATCGAACCCTAAATCCACAGAAGCCCCTAATTCCATCCCTATCCATAAACAAAAACGTCAACACAATAACCAAAAGAAATAGATAAATCACAAAGCCCCCAAAAGTACACGAAATACTAAATTTATGTAGTCTCACTGTTAAGTACCTGAATAGATCTGCAAATATAACTTCAAAAATAACCCTTAATCTCAACAAGAATAAGCCAAACCATTCACCAAAATACTAAACACAAGAAATAGATAAAACCCTTGAGGTAGGGTAACACCATATATTATTCCTTATGGAAGGAATGCACTTCTCAAGCAATACTTACTTGTACATCAACAATATTCTTTACCATGCTTCAATACACTGCTTACACTTCTTTATATATCACTCTCTATCTCCTAGGAACCTTCTAGAAATCCTTCTTACATTTATTATATCTAACTACCATAGTGGGCATTATTTAGTGGGTATTATTTAATATAGTGGACCTAGTTCACCTTACATTGAATGACTTTCACTAATAATACATAACCACATTCTCATTGGGTACCTCCCTAGGTACCCCATATTACCTCCCTAGGTATACTACATTCCATCCCCTTTCACATGTTTCGTCCTCAAAACACGAGAATAAACCATACAATATGAATGACTAAGAAATTTAGCCAACTGGTACCAAGTACGACCATCCATCCATCCTAATGGAAGACGAACATGATGTCCAATTGCTGCCGTGCCACCTTGATCTTGATTTGCATCCCGTTGGTGTTGCTATGGGATTGGTTCTCTAGCATGATGTCTTCCTGTAGTGTTGGCATGGCTCCATAAACCTCTAGATTGGTTTCCTTTCTGGTTCCCTACTGACGCATAAGTGTGTTGATGCTCATGCCCTTGTCTTGTTGACTGTTGTTTCTCTGTATTATGGGGATGTAGATATACAACAATTGTAGGAATCTGGTATTTTTTCTTCAAATCTTTAACACTTGTGTCGTTGAGTCAATGACCTCCTTGGCTTCATTATTGTGTCCTTCTTGTGTCTTTGCTTCATCTCCTTCAGTAGACTCTGCCTTTGATTCAACTTCAGACTCTACAATAACTTCTTTGCTTGCCACCATGGGCCCTTCTATCTTACTAAGAGACACATCCTGTAATGTGATTTTCTTTTTCTTGTACCATAACTTCAAAAACTTCTTTTGCACATTAATATTAACTGTACCAACTGAGTTCATCCAAAGATATCCCAAAACAATATCCACATCATCCATATCTATAGCATAAAAATCTGAATGCAAAACATATTTATCCATACTGAGCTTCAAATCTTTAAAAATATGAAAATTTTCACCCGCAACCTGTGTGCCTTGAATAGTTTTTGCAGGAACTTGCAGTTTATTAACCAACTGAATATTGATACAATTATGCATGCAACTAGGGTTAATAGAAACAATAACCTTCTCCTTATGAATACAACCATGAACCTGTAATATAGAGTTTCCACATGAAAATAAACCCTTGGTGATCTTCGTATCCCTTTTTCCAACATGAGACCACCTATCTAAAAACAAATTTTCAAATTCTTCATCGGAAATTTCCATTATTTGGGTATACTTAAGCGATTTCCACCAAATCAATGCATCACCTTCTAAAGATAAACTTGCCAAATATTTCCAATGCTCTTGCCTTGATGAGTTCATATATTTTATGAATTCTTTAATAATACAACCATCATCTTTTCCAGTAAAAACTATCTTTCTTTCCATAACCCCGAAAGAAAACCAGGTCTTATAAAAATAACTTACTTTTCAAAATCGTGTTTTTTACCGCAAAAACCCTGAAAAACTGTCAAATTTAAAATGCTCATAACTTTACTTCCCGGACTCCGTTTCGGCTGATTTTTTTTTATTTTTAAATTGGGTATTTTTTCGAGAGGAATTCAAATATCTAATTTGTTTTTCCAAATTATGCTTAAAAAGTTTCATCTATGAACCTGAAGTGCGCCGCCCTTTTTTTTCCCTAGAAAAAATCTGCAAAAAGAGCCAAAACTTTCTCCCCCTCTTTTTCCAAGGAAAGTGATCTAATAGCAATTGTTAAGTACCTGAATAGATCTGCAAATGTAACTTCAAAAATGACCCTTAATATTAACAAGAAAAAACCAACCTATTCACCAAAATACTGAACATAAGAAACAGATAAAACCTTTGAGGTAGGGTAACACCATATATTATTACTTATGGAAGGAATGTACTCCTCAAGCAATACTTGCTTGTACATCAACAATATTTTTCACTATGCTTAAATACGTTGCTTACACTTCTTTATATAACACTCTCTATCTCCTAGGAATCTTCTAGAAAGCCTTCTTACATTTATTATATCTAACTACCATAGTGGGCATTATTTAGTGGACATTATTTAATACAGTGGACCTAGTCCACCTTACATTGAATGACTTTCACTAATAATACATAACCACATTCTCATTGGGTACCTCCCTAGGTACCCCATATTACCTCCCTAGGTATACTACACTCACATGAAAACAAATGGGACACTCATCAATATCAACTGTGAATTCCTCACCTCTATGATAGGAAGGAGCCAATTTGACATCAATAATTATCTTCATAACCTTCTTGTGATCAATATCGTTGCTCTAGTACAAACAATGCAACTTTGTATATTGCTAATCCATGACATGATGCTTCCATCTCAATTTGTTCCCCATAAATTCAATCTGTCTCGCTTTAGTTTCCTCCTAAACCATATAATTCCTTGCACAGACCTCTTCACCACTCTCCTTTGCTCCCATGTTCACAAACAAGCACTCAAATAGAGCCCAGAATGGTCGAAAAGCATACAAATTGAAGATATAAATTCTTAAAAGGGTCCAAATTAACCAATTTTCCTCCCATCAAACCGTCATTCAAACCTCGAGAACGAGATCACAAGCAACATATTGTAGGAGTTTTTTGGCTTAAATTTAATAGAAGCTATGACTGAATGCACAAAAATTGGTGTTAATGGATAGCTCTAGAGATGCATAAGACGATTCTAAATTATTTAGAAAGAAATATCAACATGAATGGTTTAATATGGCTAGTCTATGCCTATGATGAAACATGTAACAATATTAATAACATAAAATTGTTGAAATAAATTGTATGAGCACTACACATTGCACTATGGCACAACATCTTTGTACTGCAAGTGGAATATTTAGATAGTCGTAGTCTCACCACATCATAGTTGATGCCCATTTTGTCACCACAAAGATCCATAACAAAACATAAGTACAAGCTTAGTTTCCATCTAATGTCACCACAAGATTCTTTGAAAAAATCATATCTCAGAGGACATAAATTAAAATTAAGCATGTGCAACTATGCGTCTTAACTCTTAATCCTAGTGAACCTTCCCTGAATGTATAGATGAGCCACGTAAAGTGCACCTCTACTAGATATTATCTGAGGAAAGCAAACATACATCCTCCTATATATATACACCCTTAACCGAGAATGGGAGTCAACATGCATGGGAACCTAATCTACCTAGGGAAATGTTCGCTTTAACTGTGCATGCAGAAATTAAATAAAGAAAAAAATCAGAAGTAGAATTGAACTGCTAATTTAGGAAAACATTGAAACTGGAAATCAACTAAGGATGGTGCATGCATGTACCCTTTATTTCTCTTTCCTGTATAAATGCACCCTGCACCCTCATTACTGTTGTACATAATTGTTGAAGGAGGGCATACTAATGTTGTTGTCATTAAGTCTACTATATAGACTGTTGTATGAAATATCTATTGGAGTACCTACCACCATATCTTATTTGCATGTGCATGGATCTTCTATGGTTTCTGCTTACATTAATGGCACTCTATTGGACACTTTCCAAGGTACTAAAATTTCAACATATTGTATCCTATATAGGATTGATAAGGTGTTTAAATCACCTTCTTGTATAAATACACATAATGTATCAACCAAATTAAGCATGTCTTAACATCTTCAAGTTTAGTTGTAACAAGATGTAACATGTATTATACTTTGGATGAATCTACCCTTATATAGAATAATGAGAGGCAATTTTCTTGAAATCTCTCTATATTTGTTATATATAAGTGTTCTTATCATCTAATTATTGTTGAATGTTTCTACTTTTATATTTAAATTAACTATTTTTGTTGCATACATAGAAATATTTCCATATGGTGTTGCTAATGTCAATGTTAATATGGTGTCTATTAGAACTAATCTTAGTACCAACATATTGTTGGAAACATGCCAACGAATTTCCTCATGCGGTCACATGCACATGCACATGCACATGCACATGCATGCAATCATGTTAATGCACATTCATGCAATCTATTTATGAACTACCCGTGTAACTATGTGATCTATTCATGATCAGTTTGTGTCACTGAGTGATATATGTTATATATGCAAGCATACTCATAAGGTTTGAGTGCAATGTATGAAGAGTGTGAGAGAAAACTCTGTAGAGAGTGCAATGTGTAGTGAGTATGTGAGAGCAAGACACAATATTGAGGTGTTGTGTGTATGAGAGGAGAGGATGGTTGTATGCCTAGGTTGGCTATTGTAATTCTCCCTTGAATAAAAGAATACCGATTATAATTGCCGTGTTTTTTTCCCTGATTGGGTTTCCACATAAATCACTGTGTCAAATTGTGGGATTGTTATGCTTGGTTTAATGCATGTTTGATATTTCTTGTTTATGCTCTGCTTTTCTTCCGATGCCTAACAAACTGGTATCAAAGATTAGAGTTGAAGGAGTAGAGAGAGAAGGAGAAGAGAATTTGGTCGCCGGATCAAAGAGGAGGTTGAGTAGGTGTCGCAGGTGAGCCAAGGCAAATTCTGTGCAAGTCTCCTGTGAGCACAAGAACCTTTTTGTGCCAATGGCAAAAGTGCAGATTTCTAAGTTTGAGGTGGAGAAATTTAGCGGTAAGAATAGATTTGCACTATGGAAGCTTAAGATGCGAGAATTGCTTGTGCAACAAGGATTGCAAAAGGCGTTGGCTAGAAAGTCAAAGAAATCGACAAGCATGACAAGGACTGGGAGGATTTGGATGCAAGAGCCCTCAATACTATTCATTTGTTTATGGAAGATGATTTTTTTTTAACATCGCTGAAGAGACGACAACAAGAGGTTTGTGGACCAAATTGAAGAGTCTGTATATGACAAAGAACTTGTGAAACAAAATCTTCTTGAAGAGTCAGTTGTACAACTTGCAGATGAAAGAAGGTATGAAAATTACTGATCACTTGAATGTCTTCAATACTCTTATTTGTTAATTAACTAATATGGAAGTTAAGTTCGAAGATGAGGACACTACGGTTATGCTACTGTGTTCATTGCCTAAGTCTTGGGATCATCTGGTCACAACTGTGTGGTTTAACACAACAGATGCCATTGATTATGACACTGTTGTCGGAGCTTTATTATGTGAGGAGATAAGGAAAACATATGGTAAATAAACCTCAACAACAGAAGCAATGGTGGTCAGAGGTTGATCTACAAAAGGAGGGAAAGATCATAATGGTACAACCAGGTCTAAGTCAAAAAACAGTAAGGGTAAGGCAAAATGTTGGTTTTCTGGAAAATATGGGCATCTCAAGAAGGATTGTTGAAAAAGACAACAAGCATACAAATAAGAATCCACAAAAGAATAAAATTCAACTATAGGTATGGTTGATGAAGTTTTTTCTGTCTATTGTGTCTCTCCACTTGTGTTTGCATAGAAGGTGCAGGGCAGTGATGGTTGAGTCACTATGAAAAAAAAAAAATGTATTTGCTTTGGTGTTGTAGAAATTATTGATTACATGTAAATGGGAATATGTTTGTAAGACCTGGATAGACATGCAAATCCTTGGTTTATCAAGTCATCTATGAAAATTCTAGACATAGATATAGGTAGATTGAATATGTGGGGGGGGGGGGGGGGGCATGTATGTTGAGTTAGCCTTAACTCGGTGAAAGAGTTAAAGAGTTAAATATGTTTTTAGGTCAAAGCAGGTGTTTTTTTAGGTCCATGTGTTTTGGGTATCCCATGGTATTGTGTCCATGGATTTGCATGTAATGAAGCCTATAAAAGGCTTGGTGAACTCCATTGTAAATGGGCCTGGAGGTAAGCGGTGAAGGGTTACTTGATCGGTTTGGTCGGATTTGGTCAAAGTTGTTCAAATGCAAAGTTTGAGGTGGACTAGTGTGTCTAGTTTAGAAAGGTGGGTCTGTAGAAAGGATGATGTGTTGGCAGGTCAATCAAGTGTTTGAGAATATATGATGTAGGTAAGTTCATATCCATGGAACTTAGAAAGTATTGCAAAGAAGTTGGGATCGAATAAGCAAGTTCAATAATTCCAAGTTGCAACAACAGTTGTGGACAAAAGAGGTTGTGCTATCTGGTAACTCGGTCACCATCTGTTGCAAAAGACAGGAAGATTCAGGAAGAGGTATGAACATGTCATATGGTAATTACTCAAATGTGAAATTATTTAGTTGTGATGCTTATGGTTTTTTATTAGCTTTCTAAGTAGGACCCATATCAAACAGGTAGATCTTTGATATGGTGAGGATGTTAAGGGGTGCAGAATGTGGGATCCTACTACCCACAAAATCATCACGGACAAAGATGCAGTGTTTGATGTATCTCCTTTTATAAAATCAAACATAGTAAAATATGAAAGGTTCGAAGCATGACTGGTAGCAGAAACGTATTTGGAAGGTATTGATTTCCATGAAAGTTTCTCACCAGTTGTTAAAAGCTTGATTCTATTTATGTTGTGTTAGCATTGGTTGTGATAGTACAACTAGATGTTAAAACTATTTTACATTGAGTTTTTTGGATAAGGGGATGTATATGGAACAACTAGAATAGTTAGTTCAGAATCACAACAGAAGATTTGTTTGCAAACTCAAAAATCATTGTATGGCCTGAAGCATGCTAGGAAAATGGTACAATATGTTTGATTCCTTCATGGTGAGCCAAATTTTACAAGAAGTGAGTATAACCATTGTGTTTATGGTATATTCATTATCTTGGTGTTATATGTTATGCTTTTTGCAAGCACAAGCATGGTTGAGGTCAACAAGTTGGCTCAGTTGGTTAGGACGTTTGTTATGAAGGATCTGGGAGCAACAAAATAAATCTTGGGTATGGAAATACACAAAGACATGAAATATGGTAAGTTTGGTTATCACAACAAAATTATGTGGTGAAGATACTCAAGAAATTCAGTCTGAATAATGTGAAACTGGTAAAATCCCTTTGGCTTTCCAATGTGATTTTTCTTCAGGTTTATGTCTTTATTGATGAAGAAGAAAATGGTTATATGTCTCGAGTATTATATGCTAGTAGGAAGTTTGATGATTGTGATGGAGAAATGGTCAACATTTCACATGCAGTTGGTGGTGTCAGTAGACACATGGAAAAACCAAGTTAAGAGCATGGAAATGGGTGCTTCAAACACAGAATCAAAAGTATCACCTACAGTGGTTGCAATGATTTGGTCTATGGTTATGATTCATGAGATTTGGACAAGTGCATCGGTTTATTAGACATGTTACTGATGGAGACATAATGGTCCATATTGGAGTGAATCATGCATGCATGTTCACGTAACAATATTGTTAGAGAAGTTGCGGAGCTGTGATGGTGTTTGGCTTCTCTCGCAGGAAAGGTGATGGATGAGTTAATTAAGGGCATGATATATCAGTTAAATTGTTGTCAAGGTGGAGATTGTTGAAAACATGCCAACAAATTTCCTCATGTGGTCACATGCACATGCATGCAACTGTGTTAATGCGCATGCATGAAACCTATTTATGAACTGCTTGTGTAACTATGTGATCTATTCATGATCAGTTTGTGTAACTGAGTGATATATGTTATATATCCAAGCATACCCATAGAGGTGTGAGTGCAATGTGTGAAGAGTGTGAGAGCAAGTTGTGTAGAGAGTAATGTGTAGTGAGTGTGTGAGAGCAAGACACAATACTGAGGTGTTGTGTGTATAAGAGGATAGGATGGTTGTATTCCTAGGTTGGCTATTGTAATTCTCCCTTTAATAAAATAATATCGATTATCATTGTTGTGGTTTTTTCCCTCATCAGGTTTCCACATAAATCATTGTGTCAAATTGTGGGATTGTTGTGCTTGGGTTAATGCATGTTTGATCTTGCTTGCTTATGCTTTGTTTTATGCTATGTTCTGCTTCCATTGCCTAACACATATGGTGTCAGAGTTTGTTACACCGACATTTGATTGTTGATGTCTACTGAAGGACAAATCAAGCCTCACTATTGAGAATGATTCCCCTCCATTATCTCATACCTCAAATAAGGACTTCTCTTTGGAGTTTTATTTACTCAACCATTTATTGCTTCAAGGCATTTTCCTCCATCAACCAACTTGGCATATTTTTTGAGAGAATTTTCTTGTCCTCTTCTCCATGAATTTCAATATCTTTCCTTTCTATAATGGTTGGTCCATATCTTGAATCCAACTAGTCATTTTTGGAATCTTGATTCATTCTTGTTCATCTTCATCAAGTACCAATGGCTTGAAGACTTTGAACTTATCTACATAGACTATTTGGTGTATACCTAAGTAGGGTGGAAGATTCAACTTGAAGGAATTATCTTCCCTCTATTCCAAAATTTGAAACTATTGATTAATTGGGTTGGTTGTCATTGATGTCAACCCTTGAAAAAAGTCCAGTAGCGAATTCCAACAGCACAAAGGTTTGGGTAATGGAACCAAGTTTGTTTGATGTATAATGGTATGATTTTTGATATATTTGCAGGTAAGACTATTTTAGATGGATAGTACATGTCATTCCATTTCTGGTGGTATGTGGAACGTTACATAACTTCTCACGGTTTGAGAGTTATGGCCTTACGATGTTGAAGGACCCTCATATGATTGGCTTGAAGCCCCAAAAGGTCAAAGAAGTCAAAGTTCTTGCAAAGAGGAAATTATTTAAATAATAAAGTGAAGTGACAAAGTCAAAGAGGATTATTTAAATAATAAAGTGAAGTGACAAAGTCAAAGAGGATTATTTAAATAATAAAGTGAAGTGACAAAGTCAAAGATAATTATTTAAATAATAAAGTGAAGGAACAAAGTCAATGAGGATTATTTAAATAATAAAGTAAATGGAGAACTTTCTAATTATGGAAAGTGGTTATAAGAATGTTAACCCTAAAATGAGGAAAATGGGTTAAGTGGTCAAGTGGCAATTGGATACATGGACAAGTGGAAAATTGGGCAAAGTTGGACATAGGTGACTATGTGGACAAAGTGGCTATGTGGACAAAGTAGCCTAGAAGATGCTTCTAAGGAAGTTACTTGGAGAGTATAAATAAGAGGCAAGACTCTTTCATTTTAAATCACACTTGAGCATATTGAATATCTATAGTTGATTGAGGTAACCAAAGGATATCTAAGCCGAATTTCAGAGGGAAGGTGAAGTAAATAAGGACGAAATTCAAGGGAGGATAAATTCTTTTGATGATGCTTTCTAAGGTATGTTATTTACAGGTCATCTCACCATTTTCGAAATAATTTTTTTTCTAGAATGATTCAGACCGTGAAATTGGGAGGCCATTGAGAAAACATATCCAAGTAGCCGTGGTATGAATTTCAACTTGTGGGTTGTTGCATGTTTGGATTTACACTTCGTGGAAAATAGGGTTTGCGGCTAGTCCTGAAACTAGTCTAAAACAAGTGTTTTGGGTAAAAACGTCATAACTTCTTCATAACAGATCCAAATTTAGTAAGACCAAATGTGCTGGTTAGATTACAGTATGTAGTATTCTATGTAAAATTTTCAGATCCATACACCAAATATTCTGTGTGGGGCATGCATATTTTAACCTTGTACAATATTTACTGCAAACATATTTTTAGTAAAAGAACAAAAAAGATACAATGGAAAATACAAACATTACACAGAGATTTTTCCCCGAGAAACCCAAACCGGGAAAACCAACATATTCTATTTTTATTCATCATGATACATTGTTTACAATACAATATACATATAGGAGCCAACAACATCCAAAACCCTAACCCAATGACCTGGATTAGTCCACAACCCCAATTCCTTAACCGACAATAGAAAACCATCGACAAAGAAACCATGTGTCAAAAAACCACCTAAATATGTGACACGTTTTCTGAGGCAGAATATGTGACACTACTACTCGTGCAAAGAATATAACACATACCCAACATTCTCCCACTTGTTGTTTTCTTTGCATACAGGGGGTTACAGGGTTACACAGTCAACAATCCAGGGCAATAATGCCCATGGATCCTCTACACCAAGAGAACTTCTCAGTGCTCATAGATTTTGTTAATGAATCTGGAACATTCTTCAAAGTGTCCACTTTCATTAGCAATACTTTCTTTTGTTCAACCATGTCTCTCACAAAGTGATATTGAATATCAACATGCTTTGTCTTTGAATGATATGATGGGTTCTTCACCAGAAAAATTGCACTCTGACTGTCACAATCTATCCTTACAACTTGTAGTACCAACCCAATACCTGAACACAATCTTTGTAACCATACTGCTTCCTTACTTGCATGAGTGGTTGCCATGTATTCAACTTCTGTAGTTGAAAGTGCCACTACAACCTGTCTTTTGCTCATCCAACTTATTGCTCCTTCAAATAGGTTAAACACATACCCACTTGTAGATATCCTACGATCTAGATCTCCAGCACAGTTTGCATCCACAAAGCCATGTATATCCACCACTCTGTCCAATCTCGGTCTTCCTTGGTATCACAATCCATAGCTAGTAGTGCCACACAAATACCTGAAAACCCTTTTTACTATTTTCCAATGCTCCTTCTCTGGTTTTGACATATACTTGCTCAAAACTCCCACTGCTTGTGAAATGTCCGGTCTAGTACAGACCATTGCATACATCAAACTGCCAATTGCACTCGCATATGGAAAACGAGAAATGTCCTCCTCCTCTTATATGAACCTTGACCGATTTAAATTCCTGCATATTAAACTTCTGCAATATTGTCTCGACATATTTTTTTTATTTAACCAGAGTTTCCTCCTTTTCTGATCTCTTTTAGTTTCCATGCCCAAAATGAAATTTGAAGCACTGAGATCCTTCATGTCAAATTTAGAGGACAACTGAGTTTTCACATCCTGGATAATCTCCTTGTTGTTTCCTATCAACAACATGTCATCCACATACAAGACCAAATAAATCAAATGATCACTAATTAATTTAAAATACACACAGTGATCCTCTTTGCTTCTTGTGAAGCCAAGTCCTAACATATAAGTATCAAATTTTTGATACCACATCCTTGGTGATTGTTTTAAACCATACAGGGACTTTTTCAACTTGCATACTAGCTCCTTCTTTCCCTTCACAACATAACCTTATGGTTGCTTCATATAGATTTCTTCTTCCAGATCCCCATGTAGGAATGTTGTCTTCACATCCATTTGTTCTACTTCAAAATCAAATGCATCAACAACAGATAACATAAATCTTATAGAGGTTAACTTGGCAACAGGAGAAAAAATCTCACCAAAATCAATTCCCTCAACCTGGGAATAACCCTTTGCTACTAACTGAGCTTTGTGTTTCTCCACTTTTCTTTCTGCATTCAACTTCTTTTTAAATGCCCATTTGCTTCCAATGGGCTTTCTTCCAGTCGAAAAGTCCACTAGATACCAAGCCTCATTCTTATCCAAATATGCCATTTCTTTGTCCATGGCCCTTTTCCAGAGATTTCTGAATCCATTGCCTCCCTGACAGTTCTAGGATCATCATCAGTAATAGACAAAGAAAAATTTGAATAGAAATCAGATGGAGTATACCTTTCCAGTATCCTTCTTTCTTGAATCAATCTCCTCAATACTGGAGTATGAGGATCTTCTTCTTCTGACTCCTGTTCTTCTGTAGAGTCTGACTCATCATCGCTTAAATCAAACTCTATTTTCTCTGGTTCTTCCTTACTTGGTAGGACTTCCTGTGTAACAACATCCTTCATTTATCTAAATACCACATCTCGGATATACACTACCTTCTTAGTTTCTGGGTTCCAAATCTTATAACCTTTGAGACCTTCTTTATATCCAATAAAGATACACTTTTTCGGCCTTATTATCTAGCTTACTCCTATTTTCCTTTGGAACATGAACATATGCATCACAACCAAATACCTTCTTATGTGTGAGAGAAGGTTCCTTACCAGTCCATACCTCTTGTGGACTCTTGTCATCCAATGCTGATGAGGGTGATCTGTTGATTAGGAAACATGTAGTACCCACTACCTCTGCCCATAATTCTTTCCCTAACCCAACACCACTGAGCATGCACCTTGATTTTTCCATCAATTTCCTGTTCATCCTTTCTGCAACTCCATTCTACTGAGGTGTATATGGAGTAGTCTTCTACCTTGCTATACCACACTTCTTACATAATTCTTCAAATTCATTCCCGCAGAACTCTCC
>JZKD02S1947583.1:403643-423002 GCA_000966675.3 Picea glauca | reverse complement strand
ATTCTCAACAAGAGCCTTAAACTCTTTAAACCTGTCAAAGAATTCAGATTTCTTCCTGAGGAAATATATCCAAGTATTCCTTGAGAAGTCATCTATAAATGAGACATAGTACACAGATTTTCCCAATGATGGGACTGACACAGGTCCAAAAACATCACTATGAAATAGCTATAAAATTGCTTCTGCCCTATTCACACCAGAGGGGAATCTTACCCGATTCTTCTTCCCATATAGACAATGTTCACAAAAATCAAAATCTAGAGATTAGTTAGACATACCTTCGACCATACCTTTACTATGTAGTAGTCGAAGACCCTTCTCTCTGATATGCCCCAGTCTTTGATGCCACAACATAATATTTTCTCCAGAGACTATAGGAGTTCTTTCTTCTTCAACTCCAATATCAGGAACAATGGAACTATTACACCCATCACTAATAGTTCTTCCTTGTAGTTTATAAAGAGTTCCAAACCGAACTCCCTTCAACAACACCATTGCTCCTCGAACCATCTTGCAGGTTTCCTTTTCAAATATTTTTTTTACCCCTACATCGTCCATTTTTCTTACAAAAATCAAATTTCTGGCCAAACCTGGGATGTGGAGAACACCAAGCAGTGTTCTAATCCTTCCATATCTGAGCCACAACTTGACTTTTCCTCATTCTATGATTCTGGTTGTCGAATCATCACCTAAGAAAACATTACCTCCATCATACCTTTCATATTGACAGAACCACTCCTTGTGGGGAGTCATATGAAATGATACACCAGAGTCAACCAACCATACCTCATGATCTGCATGTGTAAGCCAAGTACACATCCCCTCCTTCTTCCTTGGAGGTCTTTTCTTCTATAGAAGGAGATTCTTTAGATCCCTTATTTTTCTCAACTTTGGATCTACACTGCTTCTTGTAGTTCCCTTCTTTTCCACATCTCCAACATACCTTTACAATTTTTCCAAGAGATTTAGATCTACCCTTAGACTTAGATCTCCCACTTGAGAACTTAGATATATTTCTTTCCTGGGAACGTCCTCTTGCAAATAATGTGTCTGTGCTCTGTCCTTCCATATTCTTTCATCTCATCTCCTCCGAGAACAAGGATGAGACCACTGCATCAAACTTCAAGGCAATTGTATTACTACCTATGGCCACAACCAGACTATCCCAGGAGTTTGGTAAAGAACATAGTAAAATAATACATTTATCTTCATTTGAAATTTTAATCTCAATAGATACTAACTGACTTACCACAATATTGAAGGCGTTCAAATGCTCTGCCACCGAGTCTCCATCTCTTATCCTCAGGTTATACAACTTCTTTCTCAGGAATAGTTTATTTACTAGGGATTTATATTGATACAACTTACCCAACTTTTCCCATAAATCCTTGGTTATAGCTTCCTCTGACACATTCAGTAATACTGAATCAGAGAGACACAGTCAGATTGTGCTCTTTGCCTTCCGATCCAAATTTTTCTAGTCATCTTCTGAAGCTCCTGTAGGTGCAGTACCTGGATCTACCATGATCCACTGATCAATGTTCACCAACAGATCTTCCATCTTGAGCTTCCAAAACTCAAAACTTTTCCCATTAAACTTCCCAATCTCCATCTTCGAATTGCTTGCCATTTCTTTTCACCTGAAAAATCAATACCATAGATCTCCCATTGTAACAAGGCTTATCATAGTCCCGAGCCAAACCCTTGACCACAAAGGCGTCCCTCTAAAGCCAACAAAGATCTGATACCAAATGTAGATTTTAATCTTGTACAATATTTACTGCAAATAGATTTTCAGTAAAAGAATAGAAAAGATACAATGGCAAATACAAACATTACACATAGATTTTTCCCTTGGAAACCTAAACCGGGAAAACCAACATATTCTATATTCATTCATCATGATACATTGTTTATAATACAATATACATATAGGAGCCAGCGACATCCAAAAACCTAACCCAATGACCTGGATTAGTCCACAACCCTAATTCCTTAATTGGAAATAGAAAACCATCGGCAAAGAAACCATGTGCCAAAAAACCACCTAAATATGTGACACATTTTTTGAGGCACATTTTTTTTTCTCGGGGGTGGTTCCCACGAGCCCCCGCACGGGGGAAATTTTCCCCCCTGCACCCCCCTACGCACTTGGTGACACTCTCAAACACTACTACTTGTGCAAAGAATATAACACATACCCAACAGGGCACGCTCTACACGTTCGCTCTCTAGAATAAGCCAAGATTCAACAATGTATGCCATTTTTTCTATAACTCCTTTTCTGAGAGGTTCCAAGTAGTGACACCTGGAGGAATTTCATAAAACACACTGAAGAATATTGTGTAATATTTTTAGATCTTTATTCATTACATGTACATAGTTATGATTATTTCAAGCTAGGGTTGTTGACTAATCCAAAACTAGTCATGTGAGACTAAAGTAAAGTTTGATGAAAATGCTAGTCTCTTGTTGTTAAAGTTAAGGAAGGTTTGCAGGTTGAGGTATAGTTTGGTGCATGGTTGATGCACTTGTTTATGGTACAAGTTGATTACAAGTTGTTTGGTACAGGTTGGTGCATGGTTGATGCACTTGTTTATGGTACAGGTTGATTACAAGTTGAGGTACTAGTTGATGCATGGTTGATACATGGTTCAGGTTATTGGTACAGGTTGTTTGGTGCAGGTTTATTGGTACATGTTTACAGCAGTATATATCACAGTGATAGTGTGATAATGGTTCCATCATTCTCTTATACGTCAGGGCGGTTGGACGGGACAAGGACATGTGGTTGTAGCCACCTTCTAGTCATAGCCGGAGAACATAGGGGGTTGTAGCCTCCTTCTGGTTGTACCCAAAGAATTGGGGAGTTGGAGCTTCTCTTAGGTTGTAGCCTGAGAAACTAGGGGGTTGGAGCCTCCTTCCAGTTGCAGCTGGAAAAAAAATGAAGTTGGTGCTTCCAATGAATGTAATTCTTCAAGACATATAAGAAAAAACATTCTTTGGTTTTCTCCCTCTTTGGGTTTCCACGTAAAAACACTGGTGTACTATATATGTGTATGATTGTTCATTTGTTTATTTTTTATTTACTCTGCAAATATTGGATGATAACACTACATTGATATAACACTTGCATTTTATGGTTAAAAATGATTATATTGCTCTATTACTGATTAACCCCTCCTTTGAGTAATCCAACAATTGGTTTCAGAGCAGGTTCCTTCATAAATCAGTTTAACCACTGAAAGGTAGATCATGGAGATGTATAAAAATGGAATACCATAGTTTGATGAACAAAAGTATGCATTTTGGAGCATACAGATGAAGACATATACACATGCAGAGGGATTTGAAATTTGGCAATCAATTATAGATGGATACACAACACCAACAATTCCACCGATAAATGACAAAGCAATGAAACTCGGTCATAATAATTCCAAAGCCACAAATGCACTTCTGAATGGTCTTGGAGAATCGGTATTCACCAAAGTTTCACATTGTAAATCCACTAAAGAGATTTGGGACAAGCTTCGAAATATTTATGAAGGAGATTCAAAAGTCAAATCAGTAAAGCTTCAAACTTACAGAGGTTAGTTTGAACAACTAAAGATGAAGGAAGATGAGAACATTGCATCTTACTTTTTATGAGTCGATGAAACAGTAAATGCAATCTTGGGACTAGGAGAAGAAATCAAAGAATCTGTAATTGTTCAAAAGGTACTAAGATCTCTTCCTATGATATTTGACCCTAAGATATCAACACTAGAAGAAAGAGCAAATCTAAACTCAATAAGCATGGATGAACTACATGGAATATTCACAGCATATGAAATAAGAACTGAACAAGAAAATCTAGATATAAAAGATGCATCCTTCAAAGAATCCAAAAGGTCAAAGAAAAAGGGAAACCAAAAAGAAAAAGAACATAGCAGCAGCAGTGACGTCTTAGAAGATGATGAAGAAGCGACCAACTTTGTTAGAAGATTTAACAAGGGAACCAACGACATGTATAGAGGTAAGATTCCTTTGATTTGTTTTAATTGTGATGGTATTGGTCATTTTTCTAACAAATGTCCTCATAATAAAAAGAGAAATTATGAAGGTTACTCAAATAGAAAACAAACATATAAAGGAAAAAGAACCACAAAGAAAGTTTTCAAGAAAAACTTATGCACCAAAGAAGACATCTCATCATGAGATGAAGATGAAGTCAGTGACAGTGAGACATAAAGAGTTCTATTTATGGCAGTAGAAGACTCTGATAAAGAAAACTCCAAAGAAGAATATGAAGAGGACGAAGAGGAATATGAAGAGGCAGAAGTTGGCTACCGAGAAGAATTGTTGTGTGCCATATAAGTTATCATAAGATAAAAGAATAACAACAAGAAACTACAAGCGGAACTAGACAAGAAATAAGACACTCAGGAAATAGAACAAATGATTACAAATTTGATTCAAAGAACATCTAGAAGGAAGAGACATGATCATTGGAAATTTGGAAGCAAAAATTGTCACATTAATAAAGGATCTTTAAAAGAAAAATATGCAGAACAACTCAAAAGTTTTGAATGACATTATCAACAGTAAAAAACCTCATCATGACAAGTTCGGCATTAGATACAATCAGACAGAAAAGGGATCAAGCTCCAAAACAAAATAATAAGAAACATATCCAAAAATCTATGCAGAAACAATAAAAGGGAATAGGAAGGTCTACAAAGAAAATTACAGGGACACTCCTCCACCGAGAAGATTCATATTTCAGAATCAACGACCGACAGAAACAGATAGGCCTCAGGAAGAAGAAGGATTCATAAGAGTACCTCCTTTCAAAATATATTCAACTTCCGGGTATCAAAATATCTTTTTTGGTTTATGTTATGCATGTAATAATTTTGGACATAAAGTTGTGAATTGCAGAGCTAACAACAGGAACATAAAAAAATTTGAAAGTCATACACAAAAGGGTTATCTAAGAAGGCCTAGTGAAACACAAAGAAGAAGTTACAACATGTTTGAATCTTTGAGCAATGAAGTGGAATGCTACAAATGTAACAACTTTGGACACATGACCAAAGTTTGCAGAATGACAGTCCCTCCTAGAGAACCAAAACAAAACAACAACAGTCACTGACAAGAACCTCAGAAAAGGACATGGATAAGAAAGCATAATCAATATAGAAATGAAGAATGCACACTCGCTCTACAAGATAAGTAGAAGAAACGTGGTTGGTATGTTGACAATGGTGGTTCAAAACACATGACATGTGATAGAGACATGTTTCTTACATTAAGAAAGGAAAGAGATGGACCAGTCTCCTTCGAAAATAATGATTCAGCTAAAATCATTGGAAAATGCACAATTAGAATTGGGAACAAGAATACCAAGACAGAAAATGTTCTACTAGTAGAAGATATGAAACACAATCTTCTAAGTGTGAGTCAAATGTGTGACCAAGGTCATAAAGTTACTTTCGATTCACAAAAGTGAGAGATAAGAAAAGAAGGTTCAGGAAAATTGATTGTGACAACTGCGAGAACTTCAAGCAACATATATGTATTAAGTGAAATTGGAAATGAAAAGTGTTGCCTAGGAAAGGAAGATGAAAGTTGGCTATGGCACAAAAGAATGGGTCACACACATTTTGATAACCTTGTCAAAGTCAACAAAAGGAAAGCAATTAGAGAACTTCCCCAGATCACGAAACCAACCAACACTTTATGCAAGCATTGTCAACAAGGAAAGCGAACAAAGACCAGGTTTAAATCAAAAGAATATTCAACGACAAGACCACTGGAAATTGTGCATACTGATCTAGTTGGACCAACTACAACAAACGGTTTAAAAGGTGAGAAATACTTTATGTTATTGGTTGATGATTATATAAGAATGACTGTAGTTTTCTTTCTCAGGAATAAGTTAGAAGCTTTTGAAAACTTCAAGGTCTACAAGGAAATGGTTGAAAATGAAATGGATTCAAAAATCAAATGCTTGAGATATGATAATGAAGGAGAGTTCACTTCAAAGGAATTTATGGACTACTACAACAAGCATGGAATAAAAAGGCAATTCTCCATTGCTAGAACACCTCAACAAAATAGAGTTGTTGAAAGAAAGAACATGAAAGTACATGAAATGGCTCGAACAATGCTAATGGATTCCAAATTGATAGATATCTTTTCGACACAGGCAATGCATACAACAATTCACATTCAAAACAAAGTAATGCTAAAAAAAAACACTGAAAAAACTCCCTAAGAGCTATGGAAAGGAAGACCAACAAATGTGAAGCACTTCAGAGTTTTTGGAAGCAAATGCTACATCAAAAGAGAAGATGGAAGAATGGGAAATTTTGACTGTCATGTGGATAAATGAGTACTTGTTGGTTAGTCAAGTACAAGGAAAGAATACAAGTGTTACAACCTGAGATTGAACAAAGTTGTGGAAAATATCAACGTAACAATTGATGAAACATGTAGACAAGAATTAAAGGAAGAAGAAAATGAATCAATGGAACATCTTTACGAAGAAGAAGCATAAGATGAAAAAGAAGTAGAAGGGGAAGATGAAGAGGATTTGACAAAATCAAAAGAGCAAGTTCAACAAGTGCCTCCAAAGACACCTAGCAGACGAGTACAGAAGAATCATCCTTCAGATCAGATTATCGAAAACAAAGATGCAGGAGTTGAGACTAGAAGAAGAATCCGTTCACCAGAACAAACACACCTAGCACTCTCATATGCGATCAAACCAACCTGTTTTGAAGAGGCCAACAAGAATGAATTTTGGAATAAGTCCATGGATGAAGAATTGGATCAAATAGAAAAAAAATGTCACTTGGGAATTGGTTTGAAGACCAAAGGATAAAAATGTGATCGACACAAATTGGGTATACATGAATAAATTGAATGAATATGGACAGGTTACAAAGAACAAAGCTAGATTGGTATGTAAATGATATGCACAGGTTGAAGGAATCAATTTTGAAGAGACATTTTCCCCAGTTGCCAGAATGGAAGCAATCCGATTGCTTTTAGCTTATGCATGCTCCAAAAATATTAAAGTGTATCATATGGACGTAAAATCAGTTTTTCTGAATGGGGGACTTGAAGAAGAAGTCTACATTGAACAACCAGAAGGATTTCAGTTGTCAGAGAATGCAGATTATGTGTAAATTAAAGAAGGCCTTGTATGGTCTAAAATAGGCTCCTAGAGCATGGTACTCTAGACTGGATAAATATCTACAACATGCATGGTTCAAAAAAGGAAGTGCAGAAAACAACCTCTACATCAAGGTAACTCAAGATAATATTTTATTAATTGAAGTTTATGTTGATGATATTATTTTTGGAAGTATTGATGATAGGTTAAACCAAAATTTTTCAAAGGACATGCATAATGAATTTGAAATGTCATTACTTGGAGAACTATCCTTCTTTCTGGGTCTTCAGATACATCAAAACAACTAAGGAATTTTTATTTCTCAAACCAAGTATATCAGAGAAATGATAAAGAGGTTCAGAATGGAAGATTGCAAACCAATTATCACTCCCATGCAAACCAATTGCAATTTAAGAAAAGATGATGATTCAAAGTCTACAGATCAGAGGCAATACAGGTCAATGATTGGTAGCCTACTATATGTGACAACATCTAGACCAGATGTAATGATGGCAGTTGGATAGGTGACACGATTTCAAGCAACACGAAAGGAATCACATGTATTAGCAGTGACGATGATTTTCAGAGATCTCAAAGGAACATAAGTGTTTGGATTATGGTATCCAAAAGGAAAATATCTATCACTTATTGCCTACATAGATGCAGATTGGTCAGGTTGCATTGATGACTGACGAAGCACCAATGGAGCAACGTTCTACTTGGGTGAGTGTTTAGTATCATGGATAAGCAAGAAAAAATCATCAATATCTTTATCTACAGTCGAGGAAGAGTATATTGCAACAACAACATGTTGTACATAGGTTCTATGGATGAAACAAACTCTGACAGATATACAGGTTGAGTATGATGAGTCCATTCCAATCCATTGTGATAATATAAGCACCATCAGTATCTCAAAGAACCCGGTGATGCACTCCAAGACGAAGCAAATTCCAATCAAGTATCACTTTCTATGGGAACAGGTTGTAGGAAAGAACATCAGAGTTGAATATGTGGGCACAAAATAACAAGTTCCAGACATATTTACAAAACCCCTTCCACGGGAAGCCTTTGAGTATCTTTGCCAGAGACTCGAAGTTATTTCTACTCCCAAATGAATGCTTTTGAATACTTATCTTATATGTCTTAGATGTACACGAGGAAGCACCATAAAGAGGATAGTTCAGGTTGGAAGATCAAACGGGTCAGCTAGGGGGAGCAACCCCAAATGGAAAGGTACCTTTTCCATTGATGACAAAGGGGGAGATATTTATCATATGCAGAGGACAAAGGCATGGTTCCAGGGGGAGTGTTGGTTACAGAGATGCATGCATGGTTCCAGGGGGAGTGTTGGTTACAGAGATGCATGCATGGTTCCAGGGGGAGTGTTGGTTATAGATATGCATGCATGGTTCCAGGGGGAACATGAGTGATATGATTTCAGTATTGCATCAAAGTGTTGCCATCAATTCCAAAGGGGGAGATTGTTGATTAATTGGGTTGGTTGTCATTGATGTCAACCCTTGAAGAAATTTCGGTAGCGAATTCTGGTAGAACAAAGGTTTGGGTAATGGACCAATGTTTGTTGATGTATAATGGTATGAGTTTTGATATATTTGTAGGTAAGACTATTCTAGATGGATAATACATGTCATGCCATTTCCGGTGGTATGTGGAACGTCACATAAATCCTCACGGTTTGAGAGTTATGGCCTTACGAAGTTGAAGGACCCTCATATGATTGGCTTGAAGCCCCAAAAGGTCAAAGAAGTCAAAGTGCTTGCAAAGAAGAAATTATTTAAATAATAAAGTGAAGTGACAAAGTCAAAGATGATTATTTAAATAATAAAGTGAAGTGACAAAGTCAAAGAGGATGATTTAAATAATAAAGTGAAGTGACAAAGTAAAAGAGGATTATTTAAATAATAAAGTGAAGTGACAAAGTCAAGGAGGATTATTTAAATAATAGAGTAAATGAAGAACTTTCTAATTATGGAAAGTGGTTATAAGAAGGTTAACCCTAAAATAAGGAAAATGGGTTAAGTGGTCAAGTGGCTATTGGATATATGGACAAGTGGAAAATTGGGAAAAGTTAGACATAGATGACTATGTGGACAAAGTGGCCTAGAAGATGCTTCTAAGGAAGCTACTTGGAGAGTATAAATAAGAGGCAAGGCTCTTTCATTTTAAATCACACTTGTGCATATTGAATATCTACAAGTGACTGAGGTAACCAAAAGATATCTAAGTCGAATTTCAAAGGGAAGGTGAAGTAAAGAAGGCTAAAATTCAAGGGAGGATAAATTCTTTTGATGATGCTTTCTAAGGTATGTTATTTACAGGTCATCTCACCATTTTCGCAATTTTTTTTTCTAGAATGATTTAGACTGTGAAATTGGGAGGCCATTGAGAAAACATATCCAAGTAGCTGTGGTACAAATTTCATCTTGTGGGTCGTTGTATTTTTGGAGTTACACTCTGTGGAAAATAGGGTTTGTGGCTAGTCCTGAAACTAGCCTAAAATAGGTGTTTCAGGTAAAAACGTCATAACTTCTTCATAACAGATCCAAATTTAGTAAAACAAAATGTGTTGGTTAGAGTATAGTCTGTAGTATTCTGTGTAAATTTTTTAGATCCATACAACAAATATTCCGTGTGGGACACGCTCTACAAGTTCGCTCTCTAGAATAATCCATAATTCAACAAGGTATGCCATTTTTGCTATAACTCCTTTTCCGAGAGGTTCCAAGTAGTGACACTTGGAGGAATTTCATAAAACACACTGAAGAACATTGTGTAATATTTTCAGATCTTTATTCATTACATGTACATAGTTATGATTATTTCAAGTTAGGGTTGTTGACTAATCCAAAACTAGTCATGTGAGACTAAAGTAAAGTTTGATGAAAATGCTAGTCTCTTGTTGTTAAAGTTAAGGAAGGTTTGCAGGTTGAGGTACATGTTGGTGCATGGTTGATGCACTTGTTTATGGTATAAGTTGATTATAGGTTGTTTGGTACAGGTTGGTGCATGGTTGATGCACTTGTTTATGGTACAGGTTGATTATAGGTTGAGGTATAGGTTGATGCATGGTTGATACATGGTTCAGGTTATTGGTACAGGTTGTTTGGTGTAGGTTGATTGGTATAGGTTTACAACAATATATCTCATAGTGATAGTGTGACAGTGGTTCCATCATTCTCTTATACATCAGGGTGGTTGGATGGGGCAAGAACATGTGGTTGTAGCCACCTTCCGATTGTAGCCGAAGAACATAGGGGGTTGTAGTTTCCTTCTAGTTGTAGCCTGAGAAACTAGGGGGTTGGAGCCTCTTTCCAGTTGCAGCTGGAAAAAAAAGGAAATTGATGCTTCCAATGAATGTAATTCTTCAATACATATAAAAAAACATTCTGTGGTTTTCTCCCGCTTTGGTTTTCCAAGTAAAAGAATTGGTGTACTGTGTATGTGTATGATTGTTCATTTGTTCATTGTTTATTTACTCTTCAAATATTGGATGATAATGCTACATTGATATAACAAATGCATTATATGGTTAAAAAGGATTATATTTCTATATTACTGATTCACCCCCCCTTTTAGTAATGCAACAGAAACAATCCATATCAAAATTTCGTTAACCTCAATTATTGGCCCTCAAACAACTCTTTAGGAAAATATAGCCATACTTTATCTCTAATTCCAAAGGCGTGGTTGACTTGGTGCTTGTCATGTTGCTTCTTGTACTAGTTTTGAGTCTTTCCCAATATATCCTACCCCTGTTGGTCCATTGCTTTGTTGTAGTCAACAAACTCCCTAACCTATCAAAGGGTAGTTTATTATTGTAAATTATTTGACAATTTTCTTTGTGTTGCAAGATCCAACTCCCTAACATATTTTCTTATTGTAAAGAATTGTAAACTCCCTAACATATTTTCCAGTTGCAGTGTAGTGAAATTGTTAATCCCATGTCTCCAAATGTTCATGAATATAAATTCTCAACAATGACACTACTATTTGATTCACCACTTCCAATGTATCCATTCATCTATAGTTGAAATACTGCACTTCTCTCTTCAACTTGGAGCACATAAGTGACCAAAATTCATTTCGAAAGTGACTTAGTAATTGGTTCCCCTATACAATATTATGGATGATGGCTATCCAAAAACTCACCTAGACACATTTGAAGAATACACGTGTGGTATATTATCTTGTTACAGTCCTCTTGCATGGCCATAAAATTTTAAATTTTTTTTGAAACTATTGATTATGACTAGAATATAGTCATTTTGTTTAGAGGTGGTTGATGAACCTCCAAAAAAATCCTTTAAAACCAACTCCCATTTCCCAACTTGTACTATTAGAGGTTTGTAGAGTCCCTTATTTCAACTTTATTAGTTTGATATATTGCACAGTGTACACAAAATACCTTCGCATATTAAATAATGTCTTTTGCACTCCAATGTCATTGACTTACTTGTAATGGTGTTCTCTCATTAAATCTAGCTTTCAAGACTTGAGTTAACAAAGTTATGTCAATTTTATACATCAACTCATCTTTAAGGTTGACTTGCTGCACGACATTTGGAAGTGAACTGTTAATTTTTTCTAATTTAGATCTGATAATTATTGCCTTATGATTTAAATGCTACTGTTATCATAGAATAATTACACACTGAAAATCTCAACAAGACTTAGCGAACTTGATGAGAGGTTATTTTGAGTAAATATTATATTATATGATGTATTACAATTGAGGGCCCCGATATATACATTTGGGTGGAGTGCCCTTTCATTAATGGACATGTCTTTTCCATCATTGTCTTTTCATTAATTAATTAATTATTAATTATTGATTATTTATATATTTATACATTATACTATAAATATATTATTTATATATTATATTTATGTTGATTATTATTTCCTCACATGCACGTCTAATTAATATAGATCACTCCATCATGGAGCAGGCAATGTGAGAGCACCTCGAGTCTATCCACTCCTCGTTAGGAGAAAGATTACGCCTGGGCCATTCACCACTAGCAAAACTCCGTGAGTGAATGAGTCATTTCCCTTGGTCAAATCAACATGACCAATCTGGGAGAATGTCTTCCCAATGTTGCTAACCAAAGAAACATAAACACTCCCTCTTAGCGAGGGAGGCATTTTGCATCACATCAAGTTTGTCTTTGAAGTATACAAACTTTGTCTTAGATAGAGGCTTGGTGAGAATGTCCACAATTTACTCATATGTGGATATGTAATGGAGCACTACTTTTCCCTTATGTACCATGTCTCGGATAAAGTGATATTTGATTTCAATGTGCTTCAACCTGTCATGAAATACTGGATTTTCTAAAAGCTTAATTGACAGAACTTTGATGATAACAATGTATTAAGGTCGTCTCTAGATCTTGATCAAATAGTCTTGCAAGAAGTTTCTGAAGCCATACTGCTTCACGACTTGCGACACTGGATGCGATATACTTCGATTCTGCTGTACTTAGTGCTACAAAATTATGCTTCTTGCTAAACTAGGATATCATAGCTGATCCTAAGTTTAAGAAACACCTCAAGGTGCTCTTTCTTTCCACTACACTCCCTGCCCATTCATAATCAGTATATCCTTGCAGCCTCATTTCACCACCTGAGTCATATCTTAAACCATATCCAACAGTACCACACATGTAACTCAACACATGCTTTGTTGCAACCTAATGGAAGTTCCTTGGTTCAACCATGAACCGACTTAGGGTGTTCATAGCAAAGAAAATATATGGCCTGGTGTAAACCATGTACATCAAGTGTCCAATCAACTACCCGTACATAGTGGTATCCACTAGATCTGAATCTGAAGCGGAATCACTCAACTTCTTCAGATTTGTCATCATAGGTATAGCCATGGAATTGCATTCCATCATACCAAATGTGATAAAGATATCAATTGTGTACTTCCCTTGTTCGAGGAAGATCTCACCTTGTTTTTTCCACACCTCCAATCCCAAGAAATAATGCATCAAGCCAAGATCCTTCATCTCGAACTTAGAGGCCAACTCCCTCTTGCACTGATCGATGAGTCAGTCTGCTCCCTTAAGGAACAAGTCATCAACATATAACACCAAGATCAAAGGATCACCATCAACAACCTTGTAGTACAGTTTGGGATCTACTTCACTCTTGGTTAAGCCCAAGCTCATCAAGTATCCATCAATCTTGGAGTACCATGCCCTGGGTGCCTGCTTGATTTCGTACAAGGCCTTCTTCATCCTGCAAACATGAGACCTCCTCCCATGTACCTCAAAACCTTGAGGTTGTTTTACGTACACTTCCTCCTTAATCACACCATTGAGGAATGCAATATTTACATCCATTGGTGTAATCTCCAATCCATGACTGCTGTAATGGAAATAATGGTCTTGATGGAAGTGTACCTGGCGACTAGAGGAAACATCTCCTCACAATCCACTCCATCTTTCTAGGAGAACTCTCTTGCCATGAACCTCAATTTGTACTTTTCAATGCTATTTTTTGCTGCATGATTGATCTTGTATATGTACTTGGAAGTCACCACTGACTTACCCTCAGGTATTGACACAATCTCCTACACATTATTCTTCATGATGGGCTGATATTCCTCCATCACGACATCTCTCCAAACTTGCTGGCCTGCTGTTTCCTCATAACTGGAAGGTTCAAAATCAATGATGTGACTCAACAATTCCATATAACTTGAGAATTTTCAAGGTCGTCTACTTTACTTGAAAGTACCATGAGGAGTTGCATGCCTCTCTGCATCCTGCAATGTATCACAAAGCCAGACTGGCCTCTTCTTGGTCTCTAGAACAACATCTCTAAGTGGGTCCACTGGTTTAGCCGGGTCTCTTGACTTCTCCTGTTATTCTGAAGGATGATCAACTGGAACAAAGGGACCTGAAACCACATCCTTTGGAGCCTCCTTCTCCTCACTATCAATCTCTATGTGAGACTCTCTTGACCTCTTTAAGGTTTTCTTCATCAAAGGTGACATCCCGACTGAACTCTATCTGGCACTATCCTAGAATGTAGATTTTGTAAGCCTTTGATGTCTCATTGCATCCAAAAAACGTCCCCTTCTTCCCATAAGGCTTCAACTTTGTCCTTTTCTCCTTGGGGTCATGAATGTAAATTGGACAACCAAATATCCTCAATTGGATGACCTATGGTTTCACACTTGTGAAAGCCTCCTCGGGAGTCTGGTTCCCCAAGATCTAGTGAGGAATTCTATTCTGGATGTACACTGTTGTACTAGATGCCTCTCCCCATATGAATATGGGTAAATCTTGATCATGAATCATGGCTTTGGAAGCCTCTACAATGGACCTGTTCTTCCTCTCTGCAACACCATTCTGTTATGGGTTGTAAGGAATAGTCAACTCCCTCTTGATCCATGCCTCCTTGTAGAAATCATTGAATTCCCTGGAAGTGTACTCTACTCCATTATCTGACCTCAACACCTTGATCTTCTTCCATGTTAGGTTCTCTACCTAAGCCTTTAACTCCTAGAATCTGTTGAAGACCTCATCCTTGGCCTTCATGAAGAAGATCCATGTATTCTGGGAGAAATCATCTATGAATGTCACATAATATAGGAATCCACCCAAAGATGCAACTGTCATAGGTCCACATAGATCTGAATGTTTTAGATCCAATATCCCCTTGGACCTATTTTCATTGCTTGGAAAATATCCCTTGGAATTATTTCCAAGTGCATATCCCCTGAAAATTCCATCATTCTCTACCTGAAGCTATGGAAGTCTAGTGACCATCCTCTTCAAAGATGGTAAAGCCCTGTAATGTAAGTGTGAAAATATCTGATGCCATAGCTCACAAAAATTCTTGTTGTCATGTACCAATGCCTAGGCTAGTCGTCCCAAAAATATGTATAGACCTCCCTCTCGAACACCAATCATTGTTGTGGAGTCTATAGCAGCTCTGTTAGTTATTACAGTGCGACTGGTTGTAGCTTGCAGAGAAACACAGAGTAACCAAAAGAGTTGGTCACACTATGTAGTGAAATCCTTAAGGTGGTCGCTCTCTGTGATTAGGCAAATTGTGATCAAAGATAATGTGGTTTCTCTGTGTGCACAGGCCACTTGCGACCACGAATATACAATTGCAAAAAATAAAGTATCTGACGCAAATCTATCATATCTGGCACTGAAAGCTTTTAACTAGCTTCGAAAAATACTCATACTAGCTCTGGCACTGATAGATTTTAACTAACTCTGATACCATGTTGAATTAATTTTCAGATCTGATAATTATTTCCTTATGATTTAAATGCTAATGTTATCATAGAATAATTACACACTGAAAATATCAATAAGACTCAGGGAACTTGATGAGAGGTTATTGTAAGTAAATATTGTATTAGATGATGTATTACGATTGAGGGCCCCAACATATATACTTGGGTGGAGTGCCCTTTCATTAATGGAATGTCTTTTCCATTATTATCTTTTCATTAATTAATTAATTATTAATTATTGATTATTTATACATTATATTATAAATATATTATTTATATATTATATTTATGTTCATGATTATTTTCTCACATGCACATATAATTAATATAGATCACTCCATCCTGGAGCAAGAAATGTGAGAGCACCTCGAGTCTATCCACTCCTCGCCAAGAGAAAGACTACGCCTAGGAAATTCACCACTAGCAAATCTCCACGAGTGAATGAGTCATTTTACTTGGTCAAATCAGCATGACCAATCTAGGAGAATGTTTTCCTGATGCTGCTAAATTGAGAAACATCAACATGAACTATATAGCCAATTCCATAAGTAGGCGCGCTTGACAAAACACCATAAATGGAGAAGAAACCAAAAAAATTCCTAGAAAGTGTGCACATAATACAAAGAAACTTATTATATGGATCCATTCTTAATGACACAATAAAAAATATCAATCATGGATCAACCCCAAAGAAAGATCCCCCATAACCCTATAGATGGTTAGTGCTCTAGAAAGAACATTTCCAAGAAAAATGTGTCTTTTTTTGAAGATCAAGTCCAGACATCATCACCTTTGATAAACACAACATATCAAGTTATTACATCAAAAAATGATCCGTAATTAAAATCTTATTAGATAGGAGCACCATTTCGTTGATGTTCTAGGTGCAGATAGAGTTGAACACAGGATGGGGAATTAGCTCAATGCAAATCTAGTTGCATGTTTGAATGAACCAAGTCCCATCATTAGTAAATTGCACCTAGAAGGCCAACAAAAATGTGTAAAAGCATGATCCCCTGGGTGTGAAAAAATTTCCTACATCAGTGAATTACTTTTACATCATCTAAGAACATCAAAATCTCGATATGCATTATTGGAAAACTTCACAGGGTTGTCACATTGTTGGACACAAATTAATAGAAACTTTTGCATAAATATTTGTTGAAGTTAGAGCCACAAGGCATTTCCTTGTTTTAAATATGAAATGGAGTGCTTTCATCTATATGTATCAACTTCCAAAGGTATATTCAATGTAAATTCCAGAACATACAGAATTGTGTGAATCTTAAATCTCTCCTAAATTAATTAATTGTTATGTATGTGTGATTTGCCAATTATTTTCTTAATGAATAATATTTTATTAAGGTTATGCAGATATTCACACTTCTTTTCATAGTTGTATATCTTGTCTTCTCGTCTTCTCTGAAATTTGAGGTTCACATGCTTTCTTTCTGTTCAAAATATATAAGGTATACTCGTTGATTTGCAACTTGTATGCAACCTCCCTTTATGAGATATTTGAGTGGGCATTCATAATATTGTATCTTGAAAAATGGTATCTTGTACCCTAGAGACATGAAAAAATTTGACATGTGTCAGGATGATCGTGGGAAGGCACCAACCAACTCCCAACAAGTAAAGCACCGATTTTCATATGAATTATTGTTGACAATCATTCAATTAACTTGTTTATTTGCTGATCCAGACAAGCACACTAGAGGACAATCATCACAGTGATTAAATATTTGATTCCCTCAACCCAATTGAAACAATTAGAAATGGATTGAAAAAGGAAAACAAAGAAATCCTTCAGTTGGCTAGTTGTAATCCTATAGAGGAGACCACAATAAGGATGATAGAGTTAGAGTAGACTATATATCAATATGTGGTAAGCGCCATTTTTTAAATATATTATTTATGACATATATTAATTTATGAATTTGTGTTTCATACATTTATCTGAGATAAACTAAAAACAATTTCTTTTTAAAAGAATATTTGGAATCGACGCAAGATCCTGGTCATGGAGACACTACTGGTAACAGTGATGCACACACTCCACAATGCCCTGGAATGAACCACATACCTTTAAGGATATTTTACTCTCCTTATGTGGCTCATACAACTGCAACTCCCGGGGCCCATGAGATGCCCTCACTATTCACGCCATACCATGGCACACATGATGGTGTACTAGATGAAGAATCTCACAAAGAAGAGTCTATGCACTGCTATCTTGGAGAAAAATATGTTCAAAGCACGGGAACAATATTGGTCAAACTTTTGATGGAAGAAAACTTGGTTCCCTTGAAGATACCACAAGTCCCAAGTAGTTATTGATATTCTAGTTAATTCCTATTATTTAAATATTGAAACCTATATCTTTCAAATTATTTTAAACTAATTATCATATCTTTTTGCAGGAAACAACATTTTTTACAGGACCTTGCATGACAAGGCCTTAGAGATTTTTAGGCCCACCATTTTCATTTAGTGGAATTCCCAGAAAAAATAATTGAAAGAAAAACTTATTAACCTTTTGGTCGACATGTTTGGTGATTCATTCAATAGACAAATATCACATCAAAGGCGGGTACATATTTGAAATATGTTAGAGATCAATATAGAGGTCAATTGGTAAGAAAACCTAAGTATGATTGTCCCGTCGCCATTCTCGAGAGGGAATGAAAGAGCATACTGGAGGATGCAAAGGAGATTGCATTGAGACATGAAGGGAAGACACCACCTACCCCTGAAAGGTAAATGATATTTTGAATTGAATATGCCAAACTTTATTTAGTTGATCTATATAAAAAATTGTGTTGTCTAAGTACACGTTTGAAACTTTTTGTAGGCTCTCGGACACATTGAAAGCCAGCAAGGAAAGACTGGAAAACCATGGGCATCATAAAATTGGCCAAGGTGGTTACCTAAGATTAAAAGCTTGAATTGTAAGTACTAAATAATTTTACTATATTATTCATATCATCATATAATTTTTTTTTTCATTACAACCAATAAGAAAAACTCATCGTATTATGTAATGCAGGGGAGTACGTTCAACAGTGCGGCCACCAAAGAAGACATGTGGATCGAATTCAAGTTTGGATTTCAAGCAGTGGTTGAACATCTAAAAATCATGGGGGAAACACAGTCGATTGACCCTTTTGGTGAGATGGTAAGTAAAATCACAAGACTGTAATTAATTTTCATTACTTGTAAGTATATATATAGATGATTGATTTATCGCATCAATTAATGTGTTTTGTTTTTTAAGCATGCAATCAACCCCATTTCATTCGAAAACGATACTAGACATGAACACTCTGATTCTGGTGGTGTGCAGACCCATTGCAGTATGTGTATTTAAAATCAATTATATATATTGATGATTAGTAATATTTAGTTGTAAATTGTGTACTTACAACGTTTCTTGTTTCAATGGTAGAGCATGTAGATGAGGCTGATGATCACAGAGGAGAGGAACCGACGACAAGCCAACCAATGGTGTTGACTACTCCTTAGGTAAAAAATAGATTCATGATATTTGTATTAATGAAATACTACTATGAATAATAATAACTAACCATGTACTTTTAACACTTTCTGTTGTTCTAGTGGATGCCCCTGTAGTGCAACAATGTCCAATAGTACGTCGTATTACTAGAAGTAGTACAATGGTAGAGATGGCGCATAGTCATGCAACATGACCAGGAGAGATTCCAACAATTGAAGGGGTTGAAGATGATGTTACTAATGATGTACTAAAGAATTTTATTAAAAAGAAGAAATTGATTGTAAATATTTTGAGGACAATTTTTTTTAATATAAAGTATTAGTTGTACAAATTTTGTTTAAATTAATATGCATGATTGGGTATCGGGA
This sequence comes from Picea glauca, assembly GCA_000966675.3. Classification (NCBI taxonomy): domain Eukaryota; kingdom Viridiplantae; phylum Streptophyta; class Pinopsida; order Pinales; family Pinaceae; genus Picea; species Picea glauca. The sequence continues at coordinate 403,662 of JZKD02S1947583.1, read as the reverse complement.
ATTGAGAGTGATGCAAGGT
>JZKD02S1947583.1:389388-403638 GCA_000966675.3 Picea glauca | reverse complement strand
TTCCATCTTTACTTGGTTGGCCCTGTTTAGTAGAGAATAAATTATTCTCGAAACCAAAAAGAGATCATTAAGGTATTCCTATTATCCATTTAATGATATTGTTTTTAGAGATTATTGAATGTAATTTGATGTTGAATTTTATGTTCTCCCTTAACATTGATGTTTTCCAATGTTCAATGTGCAGAAATACCTATTCTGAGGACTTGGCGATGTATAATTCTTGCTCAAGTTAGCGATTGATTCAATGAACATTGACAACAATGTTGATAAATTGGATGGCAGGGAAAAAGTGAGTTCCAATTTTAAAGTTTCTTGTACTAAGTTTGATTATTTTATTAGTTATATGTTTCTATTTGTATTGGCTTGCTATTTTATATTGTTGACTTATATCTCTAGTTCAACAAAATAACATCTTCTCTTTTGTTTGTGTAAAATAAATAGTTTAATAAATGGCCCCTATATCATCATCATTATAAATCAATGCTAGCATCTTTGAGATTCACACTTTTTTCACTAACAAAATGATATAGAGATAATGAGAATAGTGTTCCCTTTTATCATGAAATTATGGAAGGTTGATGTACATCACACTTAGAGAGAGCTCCCCAAGGAGATCACACTCATGAACAAGGTAGCACCCAACACATACTTCAAGAGAGATAGCCTAGGTTTCCTCCCTAAGGAGGATGCACCCACCTTACCAACAACTTTCAACTCAACATCTATCACTTAAGGAGCTCATCCTCTTTTCAATCTTTCTATTTTGACTTGAGTGTATTGAGTGTACTCATGTAAATGCATCATTCCATCCCTCCGACTATGTGCACGAGTTCTTCAATATTTCTTCATATTGTGTGGACCTATTGGGAGGTTTTCTTTGGCACCCTCCAATAGCATTTTTACCATACAAGCCACCTCACAAATCTACTATCCAGATGGTATCATCTCTGTCAAGAACCTAGGGAGACATTACAATAATACATTGAGGTGTTCACTTGGATTTGCATTCAACTCTAGGTTGTAGATCTATAGGAGGTATTTATTGTATCACCACTTGGGAGGTTTTCTTTTACATGCTCCAATAATATTTTTACCATCCAAGCCACATCACAAATCTATTGTCCATATAGTATCATCTCCATAAAGAACCTAGGAAGACATTACAATAATACATTGATTTGTTCACTTGGCTTTGCATTCAACTCCAAGTTATAGATCTAGAGGAGGTATTTATTGTTAAATTTAAGTCTGGTGTATTGGCTTTTGTTAGATTTAAAGTTTCCATGTTTGACATTAATTCCCTTGAATAGGACTTGGAACATGCCAATAGTCATATAAACTTTACTCCTCATCCACATAACCCTACATTTTTTATTCCTTCTTCTCCTAGACATGATCAATGGTGCCACTACCATTGCACACACCCAACACTATAACATATATTCGTTCTCTCAACTATCCATTGTCATCTCAAGCACTATATATTGACTCTCCCTCTTGTCTTCCTTAGTGATCAATACCAAGTGATATCCTCATAATCCATTTATGAAAGAATACACCTCATTCCATGCAATTCTTTCCAATATTTCATCACTATATGTCAAGGAAAATGATCATAAATGCATGCTTCATTCAACCTATATAAGTGCACACATGTGTAGATCCACCCTATATTTATTTTTTTGGATGATAATGGCACTTATCCATTCAAATTATTCTAGAAGAGTAAAAATCTTGTAGTGCACATTTATCAATCTCATTTTTTACTTGTTCCTTATAATTTGGTTTCATCTGGTATGACCTTTTATTAATGGTTTTTTCACCTAGTTTCAACTTAATTTTCATCTCTCCAATCTCCTTGACTACACTATCCATTTTAGTAAATTCTGCAAAAATGAATCTTGGTGTTATGTTAGTAAGGACACAACTTGTACAATAGTTTCCACATTCTAGTAAGCTCCAATTAATATTAACTTCAACAAATTCATCATGTCAATATTGATTTTTAATGTATTTAGTGGTTCATTGTAGTCCTTTCATGCACTAATATCTCTGGTATCACGGGTTACTATCGACCATATTTTCAAAGTGGATTTTATCATCGTGGGTAATGCTTGAATGCATTAGTCAAGATGCACTTGATAAATAATGACCTGAATGAACTATGCATGACAAAATTCACTAGATATTTCAACTCCACTATTATCCATTTGATAGATCTTACCAAAGAACATCTGGGGGAAATTTATTCATAGTCTTCACATTGCCAAATATTCACTACTTCTTCTAATATTCTATCAAATGAGAAGATGTTGCACCAACTCAACTCCCCATCCATCTAGGATTGATGTAGTCTTCCCACTATATAGATACCATGTTCAGAATTAGTCGGAAAATCCACAGTGTTGATGACATCTTGTCGTCGACGTTTCGGATCCATAGCAGGATCCATCATCAGGACAAAAAAGTCTGGGAAAAATAGTAAGAGAAGAGCCTTTATTAAATTTTCACCACAGAAATTTAAATGAACAGATACCATGTTGTAGAGATGATGAATCACAATGATTACGAGTTCGTCTTCTACCAACTCCAAAACCATTCTATCTACATAGGCTCCAAAGGTTGGATAACATGTCTACCCTCAATTTCAAAACACATCCACCACTAATTTAAGTTCAATACTGTGTTGTTGTCCATGGCCCAATCTATTCCCATCAATTTAAGATAAAGGGTATTTTTAGTCCACAAATAACATGGATTCCATAAAATTTACTCCAATCAAATTAAATTCCACCCCTTCTAGCTGGGTAATAGATATATGTTGGACTAATTCACTAGGTGTAGTAGAATGGGTGAATAAACTAGCTCCAAATGTCCCATGTAAATTACAAATATATATTTGGTAGAATATTCCTATTAGAATCCAAGTCCAACATTACATCCTACACTTTGTATCCTCTAATGATTGCATAGATACTGAATTCTCTCACTTGCCTTTTCTTTTTCTTAATCCAACACATTGAATCTTCTTCCACCTCTACCAAAATTCCTAAATCTTACACTAATAGACTACATAGTCTCATATAGGATCTCTCATCACCCCAAATTCATAAAAAAGTCTAAAACCAATAACTAATATCATCATGAGTGGGACATGGAGTGAGGACAAGAGACATGCACTGGGACATGATCACTATATTAATTCAATGGTATCGTTTAGATATTCCTTTTGTCCAACCACATCAAATTCCGGGACACTAGGATAAGCTTTCATAATCTTCCCTAGCAATAACATGTCTAGGTTTACATGAGTCTTAGCTCACCCTTGGGTGACAATGTTGACTCTTGTACGTATCCTCTCTATAGCATCAATGATTGGATCATTGATTATCATCACACATATGGATTTTGTGGCCTCAAAAACTGATATTTCACTTGGATTGCACATGGATGTTGACCTCCTCAAAGACGAGTTTCTTACATATGGACCTACCTACATATATCCTAGAGAGGCCCTTGTAGGATGTCATCTCTACCCACAGGGGCTTGTGGTAAGATATGCCATCCTATAGGCCTGTAGGATTCCATCTCTTCCCACAGGCCCCTATGAGCAGAGATGCCAGCCTACAGGAATCCTACAATCCTGTAGGATGCCTATAGGATGGCATCTCTGCCCACAGGGGCCTGTGGGCATACATGACATCCTACAAGAATGAAGGATGTTTGTAGGATGCCATCTCTTCCCACAGGGGCCATATTTTCCCATTAGTCAAGTAAATATTTATAAGTTTTAGTATAGTTATCATGGTTTTAATTCTAACGAGTAGGATACTCATTAATGACCCCTCATGTCTTTGAGGACTATTAAGGCTTTGTTACCTTCTATTCAATATTTTTATTTTCATCATATTCCACAAAAAGAAAATCATGTTGCAGATATTTCAATAAGTAAGGGTGCAAAATTTTCATGGGGAAATCCAAAGACATGGATATTGATATGTGAATAATGTCTTCCTCATTTTTTCATATTTCTAGGTTGGATACATATGATGTTCTTTAATTTTGTTTATCACAAGTAGGAAGTGTCCCTGTTTAGAATTTGAAGTGTTTCATTCTTGTATATTTTAGTTTTCTTACTTAGTCTCATTTTTAATTCTCTAAGGGGTGGGATTGACTTTTCCATTATATATCTTTGTGGAGTTGGGGATATCATTGGTTAGGAGAGTGATTTTAGTGATGCTAGGTGTTAAAACTCCTCCTAACTAGTCACATCACATATTGAATGCAACCTCGGTTGCATGTCCTTTCATTAATGTACAACATCGGTGATGGGGTGTTTCAAAGTACATGTTTGGTGTTTGTGGTATTTAAACCTTCTATTTTTTTTATCCTTAGTTGGCATCTCTAAATTTTGTATGGGAATGTGGCATATGAGGATTTCTCTTTTCAAATTGAATGGGTTTAAGCATTAAGGTGTTGGATAACTATGAGTAAGGCATTTTATAAGGTTGTTTCTATGTGTTGGCTTCATAACACTAGCTCTTTTGGACAATTGGTTCAAGCCTTCATGTTTTCTATAGGCTACGCCAAACCTTTCAAGAAGGAAACATACTTGGAATATTTGGATGACGTCTCTGCCCACAAGGGCCTATGGGTAGATATGTCATCCTATAGGCATCCTACATGCATGTAGGATGACATCTCTTCCCAAAGGGGTATGTGCGCATAGATGAATTCCTATAGGCATATGCGTTCTAAAACAATGACCTAGTCTCAAGAAAGAAGATCAACTAATCTACAAAAGAGTTGTGCAAATGTAGATAATTCCTCCTACCCCATACAATCCAAGTATATTATTTAACAAACCCCCCTAATAAATATATAAGATAGAAAAGCATCGAAAATTCAAAAATAAATTAAGACCTTAAAATGACACTAGCCATGGAATCCACCTGGGTTTTAGTACTAGTTCCTTCAATAGGTTCCATAGATGCTTCTTTGTAGACTAGTCTAAGTAAACCATGTATTGCATAGAGAGTTGGAAAAGCTTGAAATTTAGACTAGAAAATCCATAACCACAAAGAGAGACACCTCTAAGTCCATGTTCTTTAGCCAGAGGTTGCTCATAAAGAAGTTGGCTTCTCTTTCACAATTGGCCATATCCTGTAGTCACCCTTCCACTTTTGTTCTAGAGGAAATCCCCCTTCTTGCAAATTCATTTATATGATTTTCTAATTGGGCCTTTTATTCTTATGATATTAAGGAAATGTATTTGAGGTTTCCATGTGTCTCCATAATATATCATATGTAGTATGAATATATTACTTCAAATCATAAGCTGCCATAAACAAAGAACACCAACAACAAGGGCATCCATAGGATGCCATGATTCCCACAAATATATAGCTAGAGATCAAGGACCAAGGTATTGTTGTTTTTATAGATGTAGGAGCAATGAACCAAGGACAAATGAGAGGGTAAATGAATGCAAACCCTTATATAGGTGAGTAGTATTACGAGGCAAGGGAAATTGAAAGCATGTGGAAATTTCCAAACCTCACATGCTTGAGAGTGTTGGGATTCATTACTTTTCATGCAAATGTTCAATATATATGAAGGGTGATGGGAGGGAGCTTTAATTATATTTCCTGACTCCTAAGTTTGAAAGGAAGCAAGATCCTCTAGTTACCTTGGTAATTCACTCATGGAATAGAGTGGTATATGCTACATTGCCCCTCCCTCATCTAGAGAATAAGCTATATTTCCTTCAAAGTGGATCTGAGATTATCCATAACACCCAAATCTATAGTTAGGTGTCATTTTACTTGCAACATAGAAGTGTTTTGATAATGTTGAGTTCATAGTGAATCTCTTCAGATGATTCTCAAAATAGTTGACAAATAAGGGAGCTTATTGTATAAGAGAGTTTGAACTATGGGAGTAGAATGATTAATAATAATTACTTTCACATTGGTTCTTTCCTTTAATAGTTAAAGTCACTAGTATACCGATAAGGCATTTTACTCATTATTAGTGGCATGTCCTATCCCATAGGCATATGATAATTCCTTTTGTCATTTAGGATCAAATATGACCCTCTTGCATTTGTGACACCTAAGTATATAATTTTTACTGACTATTGCATTTTACCTTTTTATTTCACCCATGACAATAAATCTCAACCACTGAATATGTTTAAATCTAGGTCATTGTTTCAAACATAAGGATCCTTCAATGTTTCCTATCGATTTTTCATCAAATTCATAAATATTGAGTTGACGATTTATCACACTATACTTGGTCTTTTAGGATGACTCCAAAAACATCATAATCATAATTCCAACAATCATTAAAATGCTCCTTAAAAGGAAATTTAGCCTAGATCAAGTAATCAAACAAAAACAAAAATAGTCAAGGAAATGCTACAACCTCTCAAACCCAACACTCATACATTGGGAACAAAAAAAACTCTAATGGCTCCCTTTCAAAGAGTGTTTTTTCACTAATCTCCACTTTTATATATCTTATTTGTTAATATAACCTTTAAGAACTCTACAAACTTATGTTAGGAGTACACAAGGATGTCACAAAATATAGATGCCAACCTACATGCATCCTATAGGCCTATAGGATGGCATCTCTGCCCATAGGGGTCTTTGGACTGAGATGACATCCTACAGGCCTATAGGATGCCATCTCTTCCCACAGATTCCTGTGGGAAGATATGACATCCTACAAGAATCCTACATGCTTGTAGGATGCTATCTCTACCCATAGGTCCCATGAAAAGAGTCCTACAAGAATTTTACAAGCCTGTAGGATGCATGTAGGATACTAGGTATCCAAACAATAAAACTCATATTATGAAATTAAATATAAATTTAATATGCAGTTCAACTCTCCTCAGAGGAGAACGAAAATGGGTGGGGGATAGAGAGGGATGATAAATTGCAATTAAAGGTAAGAATTGTTTCAAGCATGCAATCAAAAGTACAATCAGTCATAGGGGCAATGCAAGAGTGCCAAAGACACCTCCTATATGTAGAGCAAGAGAGGATGAACATGAAGATAATGAATGGATAACACTTCACCACGAAGAAATTGCAATAAAACCGTGATAAATCATTTGAAAGTCGCATTAGCCTGGTGCTATAACTAAAAGTCTTGAGCAATGACTAGAGATCATGAAGAGGAGAGGATCTGGAATCTTATTGACATAGATGGATACCTGGAGACTTGGCAAGAAGACCACTTTTTAATCCTAGAGATGACTTTAATTGGATTGTAACCTGGAGATGCTATATATTGCAACCAAAATTGAAATACCATGGCAACTAAAGATGTAGCTAGTAGCATGCTATATATTACAACCAAATATGTAGCTAGTAGCATTTTTTGGCCAACAAATGGAGTTTCTCCCAATTTACACGTTATGTGTTGAACAAGAAACTCTTGATTATGAATGGAGTTGTCCCAATCATCATACTTTGAAGTGTATCATATCCTTTCAATCAAATGCATGTCAAAATTGTTGAACAATCCAACTATAAACTTGTCATTCTCCTCTCTTTCCATTTATACCTACTATGTATATTTTATTTTGATGTGAATATGTAGCAAAAACATTGTTTATTATATGCAAGGATTTGCATGTTGATAATCTCCAAAATAAAATTTGTTGCAAAGGAAAGCTTCTTTTTTTCATTGTTAGTAGAGGGTCCATTGTGTGATGGCATCCTACACTTACGTATTTCTGGTTCTTTAGTATCTTTTTTAAGTGAACGTGTCTTATAAATTGGTGAAACAAAACATGGTTAAAACTATGAGTATCTCTTTCTACATTTCCAACTTATCCTTCTAAAATCAATTTGTAAGAATTCTCAAAGAAGTTGCACTTCCATGAATAAAATTATAGGAACATATTTGATAACATAGGAATCTCTCCATGATGTGATACAAGTTGTAACCATTAACCAAAATTCTAATGTTATTTGCAACTAAAAATCTTGTTACATTGTTAGAACTCAAATATACACCTTGGATTTCTTTGAGATAATGCCTAAGCTTGGACAATTTTTTCTTTCTTTCCTTTTTTGTTTTCTTCCAAAGTTGAAAACCATCCATAGATTATGATCGAGGATGGCGAATTGACATGGATTCACTTGAGCGTCCATTTCCATTTTCTTGTTGAAACTTTTCCCAATTCAAACTATAGAACTTGACTCACAGAGATAAAAAAGAATAGGGAGTTCCAAACCATAAAGATATAACTCTACTAAATCTTAGCCTCTTGACAATCAAGGCTTTCTCAATAGTTGTTTCTTTATTTCTTCATCCAATGTCTTTGGGAGAGTGAAAATGGGTATGTTTCTGAGTATGCATAATGGTAGCCAAGTTGACAGAATAGTCATGGTTAACGATTGTATTTCTAGAAATGGTTTCTTACAACAAATATTTGCATATGATCCAACCTCCAGGATATCATAAAGAGTTTTACTTTCAACACATTTGTAAATAAGAATTTTCAATCCATATTGTTCTTTGTTGCATATACAAGCCTGAAATAGCACCGCATGATAAAGACCTCTATAATGTTTCCTTGATTCCTCCAACAAGGCACTATATCTTATCTCTTTTTGACAGTTGGTGTACAAGCTTAAGATCCTAAGAATATGAAGATCACCATAATTGAATGTTGTCACTATTATGACTATAATTGAAGATCCTAAGAACATAAAAAGCCTAGGAATATGAAAAGACTAAGAATATGAAATGCCAAGTGTTCAATATTTGCTAGGATGGAAACTAGTTGTTTCCATGCATACACATTAAGAAAAGTGGGATAACCCAAATTTATTTTGTCTCCTCTCTAACATGACAAACATGTGAAAAAATATAGTTCTTATTTGACTTTTGAGAATTAGACAAAAAGTGTATTTTTAAAAATATATAAAGTGTAACATATCTCAGGGAAGTGATTGCATGGAGATATTTCTGATATGTTTGGTACTTGTCATAACATCTAAACCTGCACTTGAGTTGAGTTTAATAGTAAAAAACATCTTAGAGAGATGTTTCTCTTCCTCTAACTAACTATGACACATTGGAGTGAATATGTTGTACTTTAAAAATAATAACCCCATAATCATAGATTTTTCCTAGAAGTTGATTCTTAGATAACTTTACATCCAATATTCATTATGCATCTATCTATAATTCCTATTGCTTTCTATGATATGTTTATTTTGGTATCTTACATGATAAGGATCAAGATAATTTATTTAATGTTAATGTTATAATGTTCTATCATGGACAACTCTAACAAAAACGTTGGTAAGATGTTTGATAAGTTAACCTTGTCTTATAGAAGAACTCTTCACACTTCAATTATAACATAATTGTTAGAGATTATTTCTGGTGTTGTAGCTTCAATAGTATAAATTTGACAAACATCAGTTCTCTGAATCAAACTCTAATTCATAGTTCTCCCTTAGAATGGAATGAATTTTTATTACCCATTATTTTTAGAGGAATGCTTGAAACTATATTAAAAATGTCAGACCCAACATGGAAAAAACATCTGGTTGGAAATGGGTTCATAAACACTGTGAATTGCCTCAAATTGATCCACATTGATTTCTTAATTTTTTTTAGGAATATGAACATTGGATTTGTTAGAGACTCATTGAATGAGAATATGTTGGTATCATTTCTGTGAAATAGTTGATGGTCATAGGCCATCAAACTTTAAATAATTTACCCTAGTCATACATCATGTATTCAAGTTCACTAAGCATATTTCATTGTCCCATATGGAAACAATTATTTCTCTTTGAAAATTAATTGCCATTCAAATGTTACTCTAGATAGGAACACCATTTGAAGGTGTTTGTAGAGTTTAAGCTATACATGTATACTAGTAATAAGTTTAGATGTTGTTATAATAATAACCATTTGAAGGTGTTTGTAGAGTTTAAGCTATACATGTATACTGGTAATAAGTTTAGATGGTGTTATAATAGTAACCATTTGAAGGTGTTTGTAGAGTTTAAGCTATACATGTATACTGGTAATAAGTTTAGATGGTGTTATAATAGTAATTTTTTGATAATATATACATTTGCTACTCTTATAATAGTTTATAGTTTTTATCTACAAATGAAAGTTTTCGAAGAATTTCTAGAAGGGTAGTTGGGTTTGTATTATGTATTTATTAATTGGTATCCTTGAGCCTTAAAGGCATTAGAATAATATGTTGAATGGTATTGGGTTTGTAAATGGCCCTAAGAAGCATTTATACTAAACAACTGAAGTGGCTTCTTATATAAACAAGAACCTCCAAACTATCAAAGTGGATTTTATATAAACAAAATCTTGCTTCAAAACAAATGTGGAAGGCTTTGATTCAATAACATGTTGAGATGGAAATTCAAATTACGAATTTGGATATTGATCTACAAATGTTGGTATATGATAATTACAGTAAGTTTATCAGTGCTACAGACACAATTCAAAGGTCAATATTCTTCTTATTGACATATTCTTCTTTTCTTTATACTTTTGATGCAATTTTAATTGCAAAAGGGATAATGAATTCTTGTGTAAATTTTTGAAGGCTACTCATTTAGATTATTTTCCCTTTATAATTCAACATGTGGATCAAAGTTAAAAAAATTGAAAGAAATTTCATTTTGGGAACATTTTCACTGTGGTCTTTCCACAACAGGTCCACTTGTTCCTTTCCTGCTTTTCTTTTTCTTGCAAAATGGTATCCTCCTTAAGAGGTTTGTTGGTCTCCCATATACGTTCCTAAATGGAAAGAACTTTCAACATATGCAAGTCTCTATGAGTTTTTTGATACTCACTTTCATTTTCTTGGCGGTCTGATGGTTTATTCGTTATTATAAATACCAACTATTTGTTGGTTTCCACTTCTTGTGCTTGTAGTGGATCTTCTTTGGATGCATAACTAATTTTTCTATTTTGGATGTTCTTGTGCATAGTAACACAAACTTTTGTGATGCATTGACTAGTACTTTGATCAAGGCTATAAGATCTTGCTTCTTATAAGAGTTCAAGATAAACTTTTACCATCTTGTACAATGCCATCTTTGTTCAATTGTCATTAAATATCCACATGTATGACTTAGAGGTATGGGATTCTAAGCTTTATTTTGCAAGCATCTAGTGGTATGGCATCAAACTTGGCCTTGCCCATGAATGATGATGTTACTACAAGTTTGAATTTGCATTGCTTAGTAATAACCAATTCAACATCCTTATTAAGCCAACCTAAAGAGGATGGATTGTGATGCATAGTGGTTGGTAGGTAGAACTGCTAGTCTATTGATTTCACTATAGGTCGTTCTGACTCCTTGGGTTAAAGTTTACTGAAATAGATCCTACCTCAGATTCAATTGTTGTTGTCAATGTAACTTTTTGTCAACTCTGTTTAATGGTGTCAAAGCTTGGTAATCAATTACCTATGCTTATATTTATTTTTGTGATGTCTTCGTAGGATGCAATAACTACAATATTCTTCATCACAACCTCTCTTCTCTATACATATATTTTTAAATTTTGTGAAGACTCCGTCGGAATTCCAAGGACTTGTTCGTCGAAAGTTTTGAATAGTCGTCTCTCTTTCGATGAAAAGTCATTTCTCTTTTGACAAAGGTTCATCCCTCTTTCAATGAAGGGTCATTTCGTTTTTGATGAAGGGTCGCCTCTCTTTCGATGACGGTTCATTGTTCTTTCGATGACTATTCTTTGAAGTTTCTTTCGCTCTTTCGATGACAATTAATCACTATTCCAGCATACATTTTTTGCTCTTTCGACATGTGTTTGTTGGTGATTAGAGGTATTTTTTGTCAATCGTGTGAAGGAAGTTTTTCGTTCTTTCGACGATATGTTTTTCGAATCTACGATGAAACCAAAGTCATTGCAATTCATACATTCCCAAGGAAAAAAAATTGGGTTCAAGTGGTCGTCGAAAGAACGATGACCTACTATTGGATGACTAACGAATAGTTCGTTGGACATCTGACCAATGCTTTCATTGAATTTTTCATCGGAATACCAACATAATATTGTTCGTTGATAGAGCGACATCTGCCTAACGATGAAAATGGGGTTGATGCATTCGTTGGAAGCTCAACGTGTTTGTGACACAAATTCATCAATAAAGTGTCAGAAAATTGGCCCAATGTATTAGTGATATACCTCCCCAGTTCCAAAAACTAAATATGTATCGAAAGACTATGCATAATCCATTTTGCAAGTTTTTCAAATCCATGGGACATGATGTGAACAAATATCAACCACTACAGCTGATATAGGAGTGTACTATAGATGTTTTTTAGGTCTAGGAAGAACATAAGGGTGGATACCACAGAGGCTTTGATAGAGGAGGATACCAAAGAAGCTAGAGAGGAGGATATAGACGAGGACAAGAAAGATGATATGGTGGTGGGGGAGGAAGGCCACCTACCTACTGTAACTATGGTGAAGTAGGCCACTTGTCACGATTTTGTACCAAACCATGCACACTCTGTGGGTATTTCCACAACACAGATCATGTCAAGGAAGATTTACTAGACTTGCTAGAAAAATGGGAAGAGAATAAGGGGCACTACAATATGGTGACTATGAAGTCATGAAAAGGTAAAAATCCTAGATAAGAAGATGATGTATGGGTGGTAACTTGAGGAGGAATTCATATAGGAGTTGACTTGGAACAAGGAGAAATTTTAGGTCAAAATATAGAAAGGAATATCATAAAAGAAACACAAACACCTCCTAAATTCAATGTCACATAGAAAAATAATTTCTTGTGTGATGCATAGAGGGCTCTCAAAGAAGATAGAGCACATGAAGAGTTGTAGTGCATGACACAAAGAGCACTCGAAGAGGCTTGGGTGTGTGAATAATTGTAGCGCACAATGCAGAGGCTATTGGAAGAAGCTCACGTGCACGAGGAAGCACAACATGGAAAATAGAAAGAAATGGAAGAGGAATGCGTGTGTGAAGAGATGTGACACACGGTGTGAGAGGAACTGCAGTGAAACACTTACCACAAGGATGAATCAGAAAACCAAGTAAGTGATTTCTTGCGCTATAGCCTTAAGATGTTAAGTGATCCTCAAGATGCAAATAAATTGACCCATACGTTAACAATATGTCTGGGGGAAGAGGAAACCAATGTTGTTATTTCTGCCCCACTAATAGAACGAAATGTGTGCTAGGTGAACAAAAAAAAGTGCACATGAAGAGAATTTAAAATGATAGTTGATCTTAGAAACTATGAGATGGATAGTGTCATGTTGTACCTAGGATTTGATGTGAACATATTGTCGAAGAAATATTGGGATTTGATGGGTAAACCAAACTTGGTGTGGTCCCCTATTCAACTCAATACATAATCTATCCTATTGGAAGGCTAGAGAAAGTGGAAGTGAACGTTGAGGGGGTAAAAACCAAAGTATATTTTGAGGTGATTGAGATCATGGATGAGTTAGACCCCTATCCATCTCTACTTGGAATTGACTATGAGTTTGATAACAATGCAGTGTTGAACCTGAAGAATTAGAATATATCCTTTGAGATAGATACCTTGCATGTTATTACATCATTGGATCCAAATGAGGGTGACACATATATTGAGCCTGTGAATGAGGATGCACATAGTTCCATCATATAAAACATATATAACATCATAGGGCACATGGAGGATTATTTCAATCCAATAGCTAATGGCAAACTGAGATGGATAAGTGTTTTCTCCTATGACATAGATTTAGAGGATGCTATGGAAAGATGGCAGAATAATATGCATGAGGTATCAACCAAGAGATGCATGCAAATCACCAAAGTAGTGTAATGGATTGGATCAAAATTATGTGACCTAGCTAGGTTTGAAATTACAGGACCAATAAACACATTTCTAGTGTAAATGGAAGGATTGCTGCCAGAAAACTAGAGGATATAGGCAATGGATGTAATAGTCAAAGGGACACCTGCACATTGGTGGGATACACATCACGAATATATGCAGGAATGTACACATGTGGTATAATACATCAAATTCAAGTTCCATCCCACGACATAATTTGAAGTGATGAACCAATACAATGGTACCGAAGACCCTCATGAGCACATTTGTTTATGTGAATGGTACAATACAACCAAGAATATTCCTAGCACATAATGGGTCCATAGGTTTGTCCACACCATGGATATGGTACCTAGAAG
>JZKD02S1947583.1:342585-389378 GCA_000966675.3 Picea glauca | reverse complement strand
CTTCTTCCACCTCTACCAAAATTCCTAAATCTTACACTAATAGACTACATAGTCTCATATAGGATCTCTCATCACCCCAAATTCATAAAAAAGTCTAAAACCAATAACTAATATCATCATGAGTGGGACATGGAGTGAGGACAAGAGACATGCACTGGGACATGATCACTATATTAATTCAATGGTATCGTTTAGATATTCCTTTTGTCCAACCACATCAAATTCCGGGACACTAGGATAAGCTTTCATAATCTTCCCTAGCAATAACATGTCTAGGTTTACATGAGTCTTAGCTCACCCTTGGGTGACAATGTTGACTCTTGTACGTATCCTCTCTATAGCATCAATGATTGGATCATTGATTATCATCACACATATGGATTTTGTGGCCTCAAAAACTGATATTTCACTTGGATTGCACATGGATGTTGACCTCCTCAAAGACGAGTTTCTTACATATGGACCTACCTACATATATCCTAGAGAGGCCCTTGTAGGATGTCATCTCTACCCACAGGGGCTTGTGGTAAGATATGCCATCCTATAGGCCTGTAGGATTCCATCTCTTCCCACAGGCCCCTATGAGCAGAGATGCCAGCCTACAGGAATCCTACAATCCTGTAGGATGCCTATAGGATGGCATCTCTGCCCACAGGGGCCTGTGGGCATACATGACATCCTACAAGAATGAAGGATGTTTGTAGGATGCCATCTCTTCCCACAGGGGCCATATTTTCCCATTAGTCAAGTAAATATTTATAAGTTTTAGTATAGTTATCATGGTTTTAATTCTAACGAGTAGGATACTCATTAATGACCCCTCATGTCTTTGAGGACTATTAAGGCTTTGTTACCTTCTATTCAATATTTTTATTTTCATCATATTCCACAAAAAGAAAATCATGTTGCAGATATTTCAATAAGTAAGGGTGCAAAATTTTCATGGGGAAATCCAAAGACATGGATATTGATATGTGAATAATGTCTTCCTCATTTTTTCATATTTCTAGGTTGGATACATATGATGTTCTTTAATTTTGTTTATCACAAGTAGGAAGTGTCCCTGTTTAGAATTTGAAGTGTTTCATTCTTGTATATTTTAGTTTTCTTACTTAGTCTCATTTTTAATTCTCTAAGGGGTGGGATTGACTTTTCCATTATATATCTTTGTGGAGTTGGGGATATCATTGGTTAGGAGAGTGATTTTAGTGATGCTAGGTGTTAAAACTCCTCCTAACTAGTCACATCACATATTGAATGCAACCTCGGTTGCATGTCCTTTCATTAATGTACAACATCGGTGATGGGGTGTTTCAAAGTACATGTTTGGTGTTTGTGGTATTTAAACCTTCTATTTTTTTTATCCTTAGTTGGCATCTCTAAATTTTGTATGGGAATGTGGCATATGAGGATTTCTCTTTTCAAATTGAATGGGTTTAAGCATTAAGGTGTTGGATAACTATGAGTAAGGCATTTTATAAGGTTGTTTCTATGTGTTGGCTTCATAACACTAGCTCTTTTGGACAATTGGTTCAAGCCTTCATGTTTTCTATAGGCTACGCCAAACCTTTCAAGAAGGAAACATACTTGGAATATTTGGATGACGTCTCTGCCCACAAGGGCCTATGGGTAGATATGTCATCCTATAGGCATCCTACATGCATGTAGGATGACATCTCTTCCCAAAGGGGTATGTGCGCATAGATGAATTCCTATAGGCATATGCGTTCTAAAACAATGACCTAGTCTCAAGAAAGAAGATCAACTAATCTACAAAAGAGTTGTGCAAATGTAGATAATTCCTCCTACCCCATACAATCCAAGTATATTATTTAACAAACCCCCCTAATAAATATATAAGATAGAAAAGCATCGAAAATTCAAAAATAAATTAAGACCTTAAAATGACACTAGCCATGGAATCCACCTGGGTTTTAGTACTAGTTCCTTCAATAGGTTCCATAGATGCTTCTTTGTAGACTAGTCTAAGTAAACCATGTATTGCATAGAGAGTTGGAAAAGCTTGAAATTTAGACTAGAAAATCCATAACCACAAAGAGAGACACCTCTAAGTCCATGTTCTTTAGCCAGAGGTTGCTCATAAAGAAGTTGGCTTCTCTTTCACAATTGGCCATATCCTGTAGTCACCCTTCCACTTTTGTTCTAGAGGAAATCCCCCTTCTTGCAAATTCATTTATATGATTTTCTAATTGGGCCTTTTATTCTTATGATATTAAGGAAATGTATTTGAGGTTTCCATGTGTCTCCATAATATATCATATGTAGTATGAATATATTACTTCAAATCATAAGCTGCCATAAACAAAGAACACCAACAACAAGGGCATCCATAGGATGCCATGATTCCCACAAATATATAGCTAGAGATCAAGGACCAAGGTATTGTTGTTTTTATAGATGTAGGAGCAATGAACCAAGGACAAATGAGAGGGTAAATGAATGCAAACCCTTATATAGGTGAGTAGTATTACGAGGCAAGGGAAATTGAAAGCATGTGGAAATTTCCAAACCTCACATGCTTGAGAGTGTTGGGATTCATTACTTTTCATGCAAATGTTCAATATATATGAAGGGTGATGGGAGGGAGCTTTAATTATATTTCCTGACTCCTAAGTTTGAAAGGAAGCAAGATCCTCTAGTTACCTTGGTAATTCACTCATGGAATAGAGTGGTATATGCTACATTGCCCCTCCCTCATCTAGAGAATAAGCTATATTTCCTTCAAAGTGGATCTGAGATTATCCATAACACCCAAATCTATAGTTAGGTGTCATTTTACTTGCAACATAGAAGTGTTTTGATAATGTTGAGTTCATAGTGAATCTCTTCAGATGATTCTCAAAATAGTTGACAAATAAGGGAGCTTATTGTATAAGAGAGTTTGAACTATGGGAGTAGAATGATTAATAATAATTACTTTCACATTGGTTCTTTCCTTTAATAGTTAAAGTCACTAGTATACCGATAAGGCATTTTACTCATTATTAGTGGCATGTCCTATCCCATAGGCATATGATAATTCCTTTTGTCATTTAGGATCAAATATGACCCTCTTGCATTTGTGACACCTAAGTATATAATTTTTACTGACTATTGCATTTTACCTTTTTATTTCACCCATGACAATAAATCTCAACCACTGAATATGTTTAAATCTAGGTCATTGTTTCAAACATAAGGATCCTTCAATGTTTCCTATCGATTTTTCATCAAATTCATAAATATTGAGTTGACGATTTATCACACTATACTTGGTCTTTTAGGATGACTCCAAAAACATCATAATCATAATTCCAACAATCATTAAAATGCTCCTTAAAAGGAAATTTAGCCTAGATCAAGTAATCAAACAAAAACAAAAATAGTCAAGGAAATGCTACAACCTCTCAAACCCAACACTCATACATTGGGAACAAAAAAAACTCTAATGGCTCCCTTTCAAAGAGTGTTTTTTCACTAATCTCCACTTTTATATATCTTATTTGTTAATATAACCTTTAAGAACTCTACAAACTTATGTTAGGAGTACACAAGGATGTCACAAAATATAGATGCCAACCTACATGCATCCTATAGGCCTATAGGATGGCATCTCTGCCCATAGGGGTCTTTGGACTGAGATGACATCCTACAGGCCTATAGGATGCCATCTCTTCCCACAGATTCCTGTGGGAAGATATGACATCCTACAAGAATCCTACATGCTTGTAGGATGCTATCTCTACCCATAGGTCCCATGAAAAGAGTCCTACAAGAATTTTACAAGCCTGTAGGATGCATGTAGGATACTAGGTATCCAAACAATAAAACTCATATTATGAAATTAAATATAAATTTAATATGCAGTTCAACTCTCCTCAGAGGAGAACGAAAATGGGTGGGGGATAGAGAGGGATGATAAATTGCAATTAAAGGTAAGAATTGTTTCAAGCATGCAATCAAAAGTACAATCAGTCATAGGGGCAATGCAAGAGTGCCAAAGACACCTCCTATATGTAGAGCAAGAGAGGATGAACATGAAGATAATGAATGGATAACACTTCACCACGAAGAAATTGCAATAAAACCGTGATAAATCATTTGAAAGTCGCATTAGCCTGGTGCTATAACTAAAAGTCTTGAGCAATGACTAGAGATCATGAAGAGGAGAGGATCTGGAATCTTATTGACATAGATGGATACCTGGAGACTTGGCAAGAAGACCACTTTTTAATCCTAGAGATGACTTTAATTGGATTGTAACCTGGAGATGCTATATATTGCAACCAAAATTGAAATACCATGGCAACTAAAGATGTAGCTAGTAGCATGCTATATATTACAACCAAATATGTAGCTAGTAGCATTTTTTGGCCAACAAATGGAGTTTCTCCCAATTTACACGTTATGTGTTGAACAAGAAACTCTTGATTATGAATGGAGTTGTCCCAATCATCATACTTTGAAGTGTATCATATCCTTTCAATCAAATGCATGTCAAAATTGTTGAACAATCCAACTATAAACTTGTCATTCTCCTCTCTTTCCATTTATACCTACTATGTATATTTTATTTTGATGTGAATATGTAGCAAAAACATTGTTTATTATATGCAAGGATTTGCATGTTGATAATCTCCAAAATAAAATTTGTTGCAAAGGAAAGCTTCTTTTTTTCATTGTTAGTAGAGGGTCCATTGTGTGATGGCATCCTACACTTACGTATTTCTGGTTCTTTAGTATCTTTTTTAAGTGAACGTGTCTTATAAATTGGTGAAACAAAACATGGTTAAAACTATGAGTATCTCTTTCTACATTTCCAACTTATCCTTCTAAAATCAATTTGTAAGAATTCTCAAAGAAGTTGCACTTCCATGAATAAAATTATAGGAACATATTTGATAACATAGGAATCTCTCCATGATGTGATACAAGTTGTAACCATTAACCAAAATTCTAATGTTATTTGCAACTAAAAATCTTGTTACATTGTTAGAACTCAAATATACACCTTGGATTTCTTTGAGATAATGCCTAAGCTTGGACAATTTTTTCTTTCTTTCCTTTTTTGTTTTCTTCCAAAGTTGAAAACCATCCATAGATTATGATCGAGGATGGCGAATTGACATGGATTCACTTGAGCGTCCATTTCCATTTTCTTGTTGAAACTTTTCCCAATTCAAACTATAGAACTTGACTCACAGAGATAAAAAAGAATAGGGAGTTCCAAACCATAAAGATATAACTCTACTAAATCTTAGCCTCTTGACAATCAAGGCTTTCTCAATAGTTGTTTCTTTATTTCTTCATCCAATGTCTTTGGGAGAGTGAAAATGGGTATGTTTCTGAGTATGCATAATGGTAGCCAAGTTGACAGAATAGTCATGGTTAACGATTGTATTTCTAGAAATGGTTTCTTACAACAAATATTTGCATATGATCCAACCTCCAGGATATCATAAAGAGTTTTACTTTCAACACATTTGTAAATAAGAATTTTCAATCCATATTGTTCTTTGTTGCATATACAAGCCTGAAATAGCACCGCATGATAAAGACCTCTATAATGTTTCCTTGATTCCTCCAACAAGGCACTATATCTTATCTCTTTTTGACAGTTGGTGTACAAGCTTAAGATCCTAAGAATATGAAGATCACCATAATTGAATGTTGTCACTATTATGACTATAATTGAAGATCCTAAGAACATAAAAAGCCTAGGAATATGAAAAGACTAAGAATATGAAATGCCAAGTGTTCAATATTTGCTAGGATGGAAACTAGTTGTTTCCATGCATACACATTAAGAAAAGTGGGATAACCCAAATTTATTTTGTCTCCTCTCTAACATGACAAACATGTGAAAAAATATAGTTCTTATTTGACTTTTGAGAATTAGACAAAAAGTGTATTTTTAAAAATATATAAAGTGTAACATATCTCAGGGAAGTGATTGCATGGAGATATTTCTGATATGTTTGGTACTTGTCATAACATCTAAACCTGCACTTGAGTTGAGTTTAATAGTAAAAAACATCTTAGAGAGATGTTTCTCTTCCTCTAACTAACTATGACACATTGGAGTGAATATGTTGTACTTTAAAAATAATAACCCCATAATCATAGATTTTTCCTAGAAGTTGATTCTTAGATAACTTTACATCCAATATTCATTATGCATCTATCTATAATTCCTATTGCTTTCTATGATATGTTTATTTTGGTATCTTACATGATAAGGATCAAGATAATTTATTTAATGTTAATGTTATAATGTTCTATCATGGACAACTCTAACAAAAACGTTGGTAAGATGTTTGATAAGTTAACCTTGTCTTATAGAAGAACTCTTCACACTTCAATTATAACATAATTGTTAGAGATTATTTCTGGTGTTGTAGCTTCAATAGTATAAATTTGACAAACATCAGTTCTCTGAATCAAACTCTAATTCATAGTTCTCCCTTAGAATGGAATGAATTTTTATTACCCATTATTTTTAGAGGAATGCTTGAAACTATATTAAAAATGTCAGACCCAACATGGAAAAAACATCTGGTTGGAAATGGGTTCATAAACACTGTGAATTGCCTCAAATTGATCCACATTGATTTCTTAATTTTTTTTAGGAATATGAACATTGGATTTGTTAGAGACTCATTGAATGAGAATATGTTGGTATCATTTCTGTGAAATAGTTGATGGTCATAGGCCATCAAACTTTAAATAATTTACCCTAGTCATACATCATGTATTCAAGTTCACTAAGCATATTTCATTGTCCCATATGGAAACAATTATTTCTCTTTGAAAATTAATTGCCATTCAAATGTTACTCTAGATAGGAACACCATTTGAAGGTGTTTGTAGAGTTTAAGCTATACATGTATACTAGTAATAAGTTTAGATGTTGTTATAATAATAACCATTTGAAGGTGTTTGTAGAGTTTAAGCTATACATGTATACTGGTAATAAGTTTAGATGGTGTTATAATAGTAACCATTTGAAGGTGTTTGTAGAGTTTAAGCTATACATGTATACTGGTAATAAGTTTAGATGGTGTTATAATAGTAATTTTTTGATAATATATACATTTGCTACTCTTATAATAGTTTATAGTTTTTATCTACAAATGAAAGTTTTCGAAGAATTTCTAGAAGGGTAGTTGGGTTTGTATTATGTATTTATTAATTGGTATCCTTGAGCCTTAAAGGCATTAGAATAATATGTTGAATGGTATTGGGTTTGTAAATGGCCCTAAGAAGCATTTATACTAAACAACTGAAGTGGCTTCTTATATAAACAAGAACCTCCAAACTATCAAAGTGGATTTTATATAAACAAAATCTTGCTTCAAAACAAATGTGGAAGGCTTTGATTCAATAACATGTTGAGATGGAAATTCAAATTACGAATTTGGATATTGATCTACAAATGTTGGTATATGATAATTACAGTAAGTTTATCAGTGCTACAGACACAATTCAAAGGTCAATATTCTTCTTATTGACATATTCTTCTTTTCTTTATACTTTTGATGCAATTTTAATTGCAAAAGGGATAATGAATTCTTGTGTAAATTTTTGAAGGCTACTCATTTAGATTATTTTCCCTTTATAATTCAACATGTGGATCAAAGTTAAAAAAATTGAAAGAAATTTCATTTTGGGAACATTTTCACTGTGGTCTTTCCACAACAGGTCCACTTGTTCCTTTCCTGCTTTTCTTTTTCTTGCAAAATGGTATCCTCCTTAAGAGGTTTGTTGGTCTCCCATATACGTTCCTAAATGGAAAGAACTTTCAACATATGCAAGTCTCTATGAGTTTTTTGATACTCACTTTCATTTTCTTGGCGGTCTGATGGTTTATTCGTTATTATAAATACCAACTATTTGTTGGTTTCCACTTCTTGTGCTTGTAGTGGATCTTCTTTGGATGCATAACTAATTTTTCTATTTTGGATGTTCTTGTGCATAGTAACACAAACTTTTGTGATGCATTGACTAGTACTTTGATCAAGGCTATAAGATCTTGCTTCTTATAAGAGTTCAAGATAAACTTTTACCATCTTGTACAATGCCATCTTTGTTCAATTGTCATTAAATATCCACATGTATGACTTAGAGGTATGGGATTCTAAGCTTTATTTTGCAAGCATCTAGTGGTATGGCATCAAACTTGGCCTTGCCCATGAATGATGATGTTACTACAAGTTTGAATTTGCATTGCTTAGTAATAACCAATTCAACATCCTTATTAAGCCAACCTAAAGAGGATGGATTGTGATGCATAGTGGTTGGTAGGTAGAACTGCTAGTCTATTGATTTCACTATAGGTCGTTCTGACTCCTTGGGTTAAAGTTTACTGAAATAGATCCTACCTCAGATTCAATTGTTGTTGTCAATGTAACTTTTTGTCAACTCTGTTTAATGGTGTCAAAGCTTGGTAATCAATTACCTATGCTTATATTTATTTTTGTGATGTCTTCGTAGGATGCAATAACTACAATATTCTTCATCACAACCTCTCTTCTCTATACATATATTTTTAAATTTTGTGAAGACTCCGTCGGAATTCCAAGGACTTGTTCGTCGAAAGTTTTGAATAGTCGTCTCTCTTTCGATGAAAAGTCATTTCTCTTTTGACAAAGGTTCATCCCTCTTTCAATGAAGGGTCATTTCGTTTTTGATGAAGGGTCGCCTCTCTTTCGATGACGGTTCATTGTTCTTTCGATGACTATTCTTTGAAGTTTCTTTCGCTCTTTCGATGACAATTAATCACTATTCCAGCATACATTTTTTGCTCTTTCGACATGTGTTTGTTGGTGATTAGAGGTATTTTTTGTCAATCGTGTGAAGGAAGTTTTTCGTTCTTTCGACGATATGTTTTTCGAATCTACGATGAAACCAAAGTCATTGCAATTCATACATTCCCAAGGAAAAAAAATTGGGTTCAAGTGGTCGTCGAAAGAACGATGACCTACTATTGGATGACTAACGAATAGTTCGTTGGACATCTGACCAATGCTTTCATTGAATTTTTCATCGGAATACCAACATAATATTGTTCGTTGATAGAGCGACATCTGCCTAACGATGAAAATGGGGTTGATGCATTCGTTGGAAGCTCAACGTGTTTGTGACACAAATTCATCAATAAAGTGTCAGAAAATTGGCCCAATGTATTAGTGATATACCTCCCCAGTTCCAAAAACTAAATATGTATCGAAAGACTATGCATAATCCATTTTGCAAGTTTTTCAAATCCATGGGACATGATGTGAACAAATATCAACCACTACAGCTGATATAGGAGTGTACTATAGATGTTTTTTAGGTCTAGGAAGAACATAAGGGTGGATACCACAGAGGCTTTGATAGAGGAGGATACCAAAGAAGCTAGAGAGGAGGATATAGACGAGGACAAGAAAGATGATATGGTGGTGGGGGAGGAAGGCCACCTACCTACTGTAACTATGGTGAAGTAGGCCACTTGTCACGATTTTGTACCAAACCATGCACACTCTGTGGGTATTTCCACAACACAGATCATGTCAAGGAAGATTTACTAGACTTGCTAGAAAAATGGGAAGAGAATAAGGGGCACTACAATATGGTGACTATGAAGTCATGAAAAGGTAAAAATCCTAGATAAGAAGATGATGTATGGGTGGTAACTTGAGGAGGAATTCATATAGGAGTTGACTTGGAACAAGGAGAAATTTTAGGTCAAAATATAGAAAGGAATATCATAAAAGAAACACAAACACCTCCTAAATTCAATGTCACATAGAAAAATAATTTCTTGTGTGATGCATAGAGGGCTCTCAAAGAAGATAGAGCACATGAAGAGTTGTAGTGCATGACACAAAGAGCACTCGAAGAGGCTTGGGTGTGTGAATAATTGTAGCGCACAATGCAGAGGCTATTGGAAGAAGCTCACGTGCACGAGGAAGCACAACATGGAAAATAGAAAGAAATGGAAGAGGAATGCGTGTGTGAAGAGATGTGACACACGGTGTGAGAGGAACTGCAGTGAAACACTTACCACAAGGATGAATCAGAAAACCAAGTAAGTGATTTCTTGCGCTATAGCCTTAAGATGTTAAGTGATCCTCAAGATGCAAATAAATTGACCCATACGTTAACAATATGTCTGGGGGAAGAGGAAACCAATGTTGTTATTTCTGCCCCACTAATAGAACGAAATGTGTGCTAGGTGAACAAAAAAAAGTGCACATGAAGAGAATTTAAAATGATAGTTGATCTTAGAAACTATGAGATGGATAGTGTCATGTTGTACCTAGGATTTGATGTGAACATATTGTCGAAGAAATATTGGGATTTGATGGGTAAACCAAACTTGGTGTGGTCCCCTATTCAACTCAATACATAATCTATCCTATTGGAAGGCTAGAGAAAGTGGAAGTGAACGTTGAGGGGGTAAAAACCAAAGTATATTTTGAGGTGATTGAGATCATGGATGAGTTAGACCCCTATCCATCTCTACTTGGAATTGACTATGAGTTTGATAACAATGCAGTGTTGAACCTGAAGAATTAGAATATATCCTTTGAGATAGATACCTTGCATGTTATTACATCATTGGATCCAAATGAGGGTGACACATATATTGAGCCTGTGAATGAGGATGCACATAGTTCCATCATATAAAACATATATAACATCATAGGGCACATGGAGGATTATTTCAATCCAATAGCTAATGGCAAACTGAGATGGATAAGTGTTTTCTCCTATGACATAGATTTAGAGGATGCTATGGAAAGATGGCAGAATAATATGCATGAGGTATCAACCAAGAGATGCATGCAAATCACCAAAGTAGTGTAATGGATTGGATCAAAATTATGTGACCTAGCTAGGTTTGAAATTACAGGACCAATAAACACATTTCTAGTGTAAATGGAAGGATTGCTGCCAGAAAACTAGAGGATATAGGCAATGGATGTAATAGTCAAAGGGACACCTGCACATTGGTGGGATACACATCACGAATATATGCAGGAATGTACACATGTGGTATAATACATCAAATTCAAGTTCCATCCCACGACATAATTTGAAGTGATGAACCAATACAATGGTACCGAAGACCCTCATGAGCACATTTGTTTATGTGAATGGTACAATACAACCAAGAATATTCCTAGCACATAATGGGTCCATAGGTTTGTCCACACCATGGATATGGTACCTAGAAGATGGTACATCTAGGAGGATACAAGGAGACAAATAGGGGACTAGGAGAAAGTAAGTAGGTATTTCTGCATGACATTTAAATTCACATCGGAAATCCCAACACAGAGGGAGGCTCTCTTAAGAATCAAGGAATTCATCTTCCATAGATAGCCCAAGGACACCATGTGAAATTTTGCCTACACATATCATAATCCAATGGAAAAGTTAAAATAGACGGTATATTGTTGGAAGATTGATAGTGATGAAGCTCAAGAAGAGGAATCCTGGGTAATATAGATAAAAAAAAATAGTGGGTGAATGCACGATTCAGGGGAAGGCTTCCAGTAGCACCATGTCGGACTATAACCAACCCCTAAAAAAGAAGAAGCACAATATAGGCACAAAAGACACACCTAAGATGGTTGTAATTGGTGACTAATGGGACCAAGAGACAGTGACACAAGTGGTAGACTTGTTGAAGGAATATGAAAACCTATTCTTGAAGAGTTTTTCAAAAATGAAAGGGATTGAGGACTCCCTCGGAGAAATGAAGATTCAATTGAAGCCCGATGCTAAGCCGATCAAAAGGATAACTTATCCACTGAACCCAAAGTACAAGGAAAAAGTGTCTAAGGAGTTGGATTGAATGCTAGAGGTAGGGATCATTGTCCCTGTGGAGGAGTCGTATTGGATTATCCCAATAGTGGTGCAACCAAACAAGACAGGAGATCTAATAATTTGTGTAGACCTCGACAACTGAAATGAAACATGAGTACACAATCCCTTTTTGACACCATTTACAAATGAGGTATTGGAGAACATGGGTAGGCATGAATCCCACTCAATCACATATGGATTTTAATGATATCACCAGGTGTGGATTGCATAATAAGGCCAAGCTAAAACAATGTTTGCAACGAAATGGGGTTCATTTTCATACATGGTAATGCCCTTTGGAGTGAAGAATGCACCTGTAGTGTTTTCCATAATTGTGGTCACAACTTTTAAGGACTTCATCCATAAATTTATGGAGGTATACTTAGATTACTAGATGGTGTTAATCCTACTGAAGGAGAATATGTAGGAACTATGATTAATGCTGGATAGGTGCCGATAGTTATAGACTTCCTTGAAATTGAAAAAATGCATCTTCTGTACACCGTTTAGGATGCTGTTGGGACACGTGGTATGAAAGGAAGGATTGTTAATAGATCAAAAAAAATATTTTCACAATACTGGATATCTTGTCTCCCACATCCGTCAGAGAACTATGTGCCACTTTGGGACACAAAGGGTATTATAGATGATTCATACAAAATTACACAAATATTGCTACACCGTTAGAGAAGCTATTGCGCAAAGACACAAAGTATATATGGAGACAAGAATGCCTGAAGGCATTGGACACGCTGAAAGAAAAGTTAGTGACTACACCAATCCTCATATCCCTAGATTGGACTAGGATATTACATGTGCATGTGGATTAATCCTCAATTGCACTTGGCACAGTGCCCATGCAACCCAAAGAAAACAACATTGATCACCTAGTCTAATTTTTCAGCAGTAATCTATCAAATTCAAAGAAGAATTGTATGACCACAGAGCACAAAGGACTGGAAATGGTCTGTGCCCTACATAAGTTTCGGAATTACTTACTTGACATCCCCTTCAAATTATTTACTGACCACTCGATACTCAATTATTTGGTCAATAAGATAGTGTTGGGGGGGAGAATATGCTGATGGTTGCTTTTATTTCAAGAATTTGATTTTGAAGTAGTTGTCAAACCAAAAAAACATAATTTTGGGCCCGACCATATCTCATGAATAGAGTTCAAGAAACCGAAGATAGTTTATATGATGAGTTCCCCGACGCACAAACAAGTCACGCGGAGGAAGGCTACACTCAGACATTGTGTAGACAATTGGTGACCCACAACATCAATTTCTAGTTGATTGCAGGCCACTCATACAATATTGGCATAAATGGAATCCTGTACAGATGTGTATTAGAACAAGAGAACACCATGATATTGTATGAGGAACATGAAGGCATTGCAGGGGGACACAACATCACAAAAGGAAATGATGTAGAAGCTAGTGCACATAGGGTTATGGTGGTTTTTAGTATTTGAGGATGCTAAAGAATATTGCAAGTGCTGTGACATTTTCTAAAGGATTGAGAAGCCTTGCTGATGAGATGAACTACCACTTTTCTCGTGTCACAATGCTAGAACCATTTGAAAAATGGGCTATTGATTTTGTGGGACCCATTAGTCCCCTAGAGCACAAAATGGGTGAGATACATTATTACCACCACAAAATACTTTACATGTTGGTTACGAGTTGCACTGGTGAGAGATTTTACAATAGATACAGTCACATGCTTCATATTTGAAAATTTGATCACAAGGTTTGGTTGTCCAAAGGTGTTGATGAGTGAATAGGGTGTACACTTTTTGAATGACACTATCCACACACTCACTCGTGAATTTATGATCCATCACCAAAAGAGTACACCATATCAACCACAAGACAATGACATGGTTGATGCCTTCAACAAGATATTAGAGAATGCACTAACCAAGGTTTGTAATGTGCAACATGACATAAAGGATCAATGAATTCCAATAGTGCTATGGCTATATATAACAACCTAGAAATGACTAATTAAGCACACCCCCTTTTGGTTGGTCTATGGTAAAGAGGCTATGATGCCCTTAGAATTTGTGGTACCAAGTCTGCGAATTTATCTCATGACACAAATGACAGACGAATTTTCCCTTCAAAAGTGGTTGATGAGCTGATGGAAATCAAGGAAGACCGACTCATTACGGGTCCCAACCAATTGGTTGAGAAACCAACCAAGACACAAGTCCTGAAAAGACCGCAACATTTGACACAAAATTCTACAGTATGATTCTTTGGTATTACTATATGACAATAATTTTCTCAAGCACCTTGGTAAAATACACATGCAATGGTTAGGGTTGTTCCAGTTGGCATACATCAATGGTGTAGGGGTAACAAATTTAGCAACACTACAGGATCAACCCCTCAAAAGACTAAATAATGGCAGCCTATTGAAGGCGTATTATGGCCCACAGGGTTTGATTGTGCTCTAAATAGACAAAAAATTGCACAATTAGTTTAGGGTAGGAGTAGTTAGGTAGAGATAGGGGTAGGTACATTATCCAATAAATAAAAAGATACTACAAAGTTAGGTAATTCAGGAAGATAGGAGACGAGGCATGTACCAAGATTTTGAAGATTCAATTAGTTGGAAAAAGTAATGACTGATGTACGAGATACTAGACAGGATAAAAGAACATCATAGGTGGAGTACGATACATAAGGCGATTCACCGCAATGAAAGGTCAAGCAATAAGATTAGACTAATTTTCACAGGTATGAGGGACACAAACAATTATGGCAACACGTCCCAGCAGGGACATCGATGGTACAATGGAACAATATGGTCCAATACACACCAACTCTAGACACCCAGTGGATCGAGATCAATCATATTATTATATATACCAAGTTAGCTGAAATCCCATCTGGAAGGGATAGGGGCAATGTGAGAAAACTACGTCGTGATAATTTATATTCCCCATAGTCCATGCCATTTCCTTCACTAAGAGTGGACCACTGCAAATGAAGAGTGTTAGGTCTCCTTTTTGATACCTCCAATTTCCTTACCTTGTCCTATATCTTGACCAACTCTGCCTTAGACATATGCACTATTTGCCTATTTTCCTCAAAAGTCATGTCTTTTAGCTATTCTTGTGTATATATGAGGAAAATTATGTTTAATCATGATTTATGAGATTTATTAATGATTGGAATTGAATAATTGATTTTAAATTCTCTCTAATTACTTTGAATGATCCAAGCAGACCTTATGACACAGATCCTATTCACTTGGTACCCTTTTTGGCGTTCATCTGATACTCAATTCATCTAGTACCTATTTCTGCATTGGTCTGGTACCTGTCTCTGTGCTCGTCCAGTACTAAGGTTGTGTTCATCTGGTACCTATTTCCGCACTCATCTGATACCTATTCATGTGTTAGTCCAGTACCAATATTTGACTGTGTGCGTCCGATACCATTCTTTTTGTTCCAACTATGCGTGTCTAGTACCTATTCTGTATTTGCAGGCTTGGGTGTTTGAATGAGTTTTCTCTCGATGGGTAAAAGGAATTTGTTGGCTCGAACATTGTTTGTTCATTGAAGACCACGATACACATCATCCTCATGCACTTCGTGTCATGAGGATGAAATCGTTCCCTTGAAAAACAATACATCAACCAATTGTAATATTTGTGCAGACATTTGATGTTATCTCCAGACTTTGATTGTAACGATTGTTTCTATTTAAAAGAGAGAGCCTTGTAGATCATAGATATACATAGATAGAATTAAGCATTGTTATGCTGTAAGATTGATTCTTGAAGACTATTGATTGTACCCCTATTTTTTGAAGTAATGATATAAATTGTAGTTCATGGATTCCATGTGTGTGATTAAATATTCTCTTTTGTAAGTTTCTTTTAAAAGATGCCTTGTTGGTACGACAAGGGCCCATCGACCCAATCAAGGTAAGCTTCCTTGTATTTATGTGTGAATATAATTCTGGTTTTTTTTGTGTGTGGATAGAATAATTCTGTGTTTGATCAAAGCATCTAACTTTATTCCTATTATGTTTCAGTGATACACTTGATAGCATGCAATATAGATGTGTGGTAATTATGAGTGAGTGAGATTTCTGAGTGCAATGTAGATTTCTGAGTAAATACTTGTTATCCTTGTGTGTGTGCAGGTAGACAATCATTTGTTAGCCTGAATGCTTTAGTGTTTGTTTGTATTTTGCAAATCTAGGGATAATTCATATCTCCATCTTTCACCCTACATGAGCCTATACTGGAGTATCTCACCACACCTAGAGTTTCTTCCATAATTGATTAGTATACATCTTGCAAACATAGGCACAATTAAGACCTCCATCTCTCACCCTACATGCACCTATAATGGAGTGTCTTACTTCACTTGGTATTTCTTCTAGGATTGGTTGAGCTTTCTTTTAAGAATGTGAAAAGTGTTAATTGCTGCTAGTTTAGTTGCTATAGGAAACAAAGTCAAAGTTCATCTTTCCCTTTCACGAGCCTATAAATTAACAGATTAGCCACATGAGAAAGAGCTTTAGATCACATGCTTGTTTATGTGTTTGCTTTTTGATTTTTGAATTGTGTTGAGAGTGTTACTTGAAAAGTGTGAAAACAAAGTATTGGTTTAGAGTGTTTTCTTATGTAGGCTATACTCATCAGACATAGGAATTTATCTGTTATCAACACATATAGTGCATCAACTCTATTGATTACAAAACCGGATTGACATATTAAATGATTGCAATATATTGAACATATAATTGCACCAACATTTTGGTGCCCTTGCCAGGGAGTTGTAAATGGTAATAAGTAGTATTTGAATTAGATTGATTTTATGGTTTTGGATTGGTTTTAAGGACGACCTAAGGGTGGTGAGAAGATGGTAAGATGTGAGGGAAGAGCCCACACATCCACTTTAGTGGGGTTTCTCCAAAGTCAGGTTGTCCTCTTACCTTCAGTAGTTAAAGTTCGTGTTGTGTTAGTATTAGATCTTATTTTTATGCGTAGATGTAGAGATAGAAAAGGTAGATTTATTACATTCAAAATTGCAGAAAATTCAAGAAAACCCCCAAAAGTTGTAGAAAAATCAAGAAAATCCCCCCCATACTAATTCAACTAATTTTTTTGTAGGAGAAATTCTCAGAGGAGAGAGTTCAAAGGCAGTAATTGAAACTAAAGCCAAAGTTCCTAAATCTAAGTCTACTGTGCAGATTAAGAACATATCGCAACAAGTAGTAAGGGAAGCACTGACGACCCAATCAGAAGGAAGAGCTGGAAAAGAGACAGAGGTAGTGGTAGAAGAGGCTGAATATGCCATTGGAGAAACACACAAAGTATTGGAACAATTGGATATTCCAACTAATCGAGTGGTTGAACCATCACTTAGTGGAGAAACATCACCTACAACCTATAACATGCTATTTGGAGATATGGTAGATGAGGAAGGGAATACAAATAATGAAACTGATACATTTGGATTCCCAATATTAGACATTACCAGAGATGTTTCTATGAAGAATATCCCACTGTCATCATTACCTCACTTCCATGGTATGTTAACATAGGATCCCGATTCATTTCTGTTTGATTTTGATATACTATGTAGAAGTTATAATTATACTGATAGTGCACAAAAAATAAAACTCTTTCCAGCCACACTTGAATACTCAGCATTAAGGTGGTTTATGAGTCGAGGAGAGCATACTATCTTATCTTGGGATGGTATGAAATAATTTTTCCTAAAAAAATATCAGGATTATTGTAGACTTAGAGATGCTAGGAATGATATATTTAAAATTTAACAGTCTGAGGAGGAGAGTCTAGAAGATTACCTAGAAAGGGTCCTATATAATTATCAAAAGACAACATAATTCACCTTAGACACATCCACATTTAGGACCATCTTCCTAAAGGGTATAAGGGATGACTATATTGAGGTACTGGACCTCATGAGTTCTGGGGATGTATATTAAAATCCATTTGCTGACATTGCAGAGTATTGTAAAATGTACTCATGCAGTCAAGCCAAAACAAGGAAAAGTGTAAGGGAGCCTATAAGAAGAACTACTAAACCTACTCCAGAAGGTGTTACACGAATAGAATTAGGGAATCTTATAGAAAAATTCAAAACAAACATCCTAAACACAATCAACACCCAGTTGACACCATTCAAATGATGCAACTAAATCACTTAAGGCCAACACAAACCTTGTTGGAATTGGCAGACAAATCAGTCATTAGCCCAACAAGAAGTATAGATGAAGTAATAATTACCTTAGCCTCCTGGGAGTATCCTGTGGAATTATTGGTAATTCATTAAAAATCCTCCAAACCTGGACATCCAGTTGTGCTTGGTCGACCTTGGTTGGCCACTGTTGATGCATTTATTAGTTGTCAGTCTGGGGAGATGACAATTTCTAATGGAACCCACAATACAAAATTTATTCTCTTTCCTCCTTCCCAACCAACCACTGAAGTTCCTTTATAGTTGGAGAATCCCTATGGGAAGGAGAACTGTGCTCAACTCTTGTTAACACTTGAGCAAGCAAAGGGAGTTAAAAAAAAAACTGAAAAACAAATATTAAGACTATTTTTAACCAATACAGAATGTATTGAGTATCCTCAATCTTTTTCAGGATTTACACATATTTTCAGCCCCTAATTTCAAGAGGTTTGACATCCCTCCACTTCTACATTGTTCACTATATCAAAAATAAATGAAGAAGAAGAGTCAACTATTCAGACTGTTGAAATCAGTCCTGGAAAATCTCTATATATCAATTCTAGCTTGAAATAAGATCAACAACAAAAATTGATCCAAATGATTCAATGACAGTCCGATGCTTTTGCATGGGATTACTCTGACATCAAAGGAATTCATGTGGATACCAGTATACACCATATTTACAAAAATGATCAAATTAGACCTATTAGGCAACCCCAAAGAAGAATGAATCCAACCTTAAAAGATATAGTGAAAGAAGAGCTCCAAAAACTCCTACATGTCAATTTTATTTACCCTATTTCAGATAGCAAGTGGGTATCCCCATTAGTTATTGTCCCTAAGAAGAATGGAAAATGGAGGATTTGTGTGGACTTTAGAGAGTTGAGAAAGGATACCTATAGAGATTATTTTCCTTTGCCTTTCATAGACGAGGTCTTGGAAACCTTGTCTGGGAAGATATACTTTTCTTTCTTAGATGGGTTTAGTGGGTATCACTAGATCCAATTGCCCCTGAAGATCAGGAGAAAACCACATCTACTTTCTCATGGGGTACTTATCCTTATAGGTTTCTTCCCTTTGGTTTGTGTATTGCTCCTGCCACCTTTCAGAGGGCTGTCTTAGCCATTTTTTCTGATTTAACCCATGACTGTGTAGAAGTCTATATGGACAACTTCACAGTATATGGGGATGATTTCCAAAAAACATTGAAAAATTTGGAGAAAGTATTGATCATGTGTAGAAAGAATAATCTTTCCCTCAACCATGAAAACTATAGAATGATGCTCACTGAAGGGATTTTCTTGGGCCATCATAATTTTTGGTACCAAAATAAGGGTAGACCCTACCAAAATTGACATTATTTCTCAAATCAGAATCCCTAGCTCACAGAAATAAGTTAGAAGCTTCTTAGGGCATGATAGATATTATAGGAGATTCATTAAAAATTTTACAAACTTAGCTGCCCCATTGTTCAAATTATTAGCAAAAGAGGATGAATTCCATTGGGATGAGAAATGCTAGATTTCTTTTGAAATTTTAAATAAAAATCTTTCAAGTGCCCCTGTTTTAATAAGACCAAATTGGTCTCTCCCCTTTCATATCTGCACTGATGCCCCAGATACCGCTTTGGGGACTGTTCTAGGACAAAGAGAAAACCAACCTCCTTATGCTATCTACTTTGTCAACAAAAATATCTCCCCTACCGAAGTAAATTATACTGTCACTGAAAAATAATTCTTATCAGTAGTTCATGCCATTAATAAGTTCATACACTACATAACATGGTATGAGGTTTTTGTACACATAGAACACTCAACCATTAGGTTTTTAATGAATAAACCCGTGACAAATGCGAGAGTTACCAGATGGCTGTTATTATTGCAAGAATTTGATATTACTATCATTGACATACCTAGAAAAGATAACTTCATTACTGATTTCCTATCTAGACTTATTCATACAGGTGATAATGCACCAGTGGATGAAAATTTTCCACATGAAATTCTGTTTGCTATATCTACTTACATTCCTTGGAATGTAGATGTGGCTAACTATCTTGTAACAGGAAAATTACCTCAGGATATGTCCCATCGAGAAAAACAAAGGATTATTCAACTGAGTGAAAATTATGTGTGGCATGATGACTACCTATACTGTATAGGGCCTGATTTGGTGATTAGAAGATGTGTACGGGAGGATGAGATGTATGAAATATTCAAAGCATGCCACGATGGCCCATGTGAAGGCAATTTTGTTGATAAGAGGAAAACATAGAAAATATTACAGTCAGGTTACTATTGGCCAACCATTTTTAGGGATGCAAAGAAGTATGTGGCTAGTTGTGATGATTGTCAGAGGATGGGGAAATCGACTGCAAGTGATGAGATGCCTCTCCAAGCTTAGGTAGTAATTGAACCTTTTGAGAAATGGGATTTGGAATTTGTAGGACCTATCAATCCCATGTATTGAAGGATAAGGTACATACTGGTCTATATGTATTATGTGACTAAATGGGTAGAGGCTAAATTTTTGTCTTTTGCAAATGAACAATCTGTTTTTGATTTTCTATTTGAAGATATCTTTACTCATTTTGGCGTGCCTCGCGAAATAGTGACAGACCAAGGAACCTAATTTATCTCCAATTTGGTCAAAGCCATTACTGAACAATATCATATTAAACATAGAAAATCCTCACCTTATCACCCCCAAGAAAACAAACAAGTGGAATCAACTAACAAAGTGATAGAGGCTATAATTACCAAGACATTTTAGTTACACCATAAATATTGGGTTGATTAGTTTCCTGAGGCCTTGTGGGCCTACATATCAACTTGGAGAAACACAACAAGCCATACACCTTATGAATTTGTGTATGGGAAGTAGGTGTTGCTTCCCATAGAATTTCAAGTAAAAACCTTAAGGACTGCTATGCAATTGGGGATGGATTTGGATGAAGCTAAAAAACATAGGATATTGCAGCTGAATGGGCATGATGAAATCAGATAGAATACTCTTCAGAGGACTACACTCATTCAAGAGAAAAGACTAAATGGCATGATAAGTACATCAAGAAGAAATCTTTCCAGCTAGGTGATTGGGCCCTGCTGTATGATAACAAGTTCAAGAATTTCAAGGGTAAATTGTCCACTCGATGGTTGGGATGCTATGAAGTAGACACAATTTACGAAAAATGGTTCAATGAAGATAAAAACCATTGATTAAGAACATACCTACTTTGTTGTAAATGGACATCAATTGAAATTTTATCATAAGCTTCTGTATAAAGAGGATTTTATCAAACATGTTCTTCAAAATTCTGAAATGCAATTGGTAAGCAAGAGGAGTTCTCCTCTTCTTGATCCATCACTGTAAGTTTTTCTATGTCATTTAAGTCAACTTTGTACATATATGCATATAGGTGTGTTGTTAGTGATTGTGGTGTTACTGACAAAAGAAAAATCTAATTGTGTTCTCATGTAGATAAGCAAAAAGGAGGACATCTACCAGGAGTAAGTTTATTCCTTTATCCATCCTTGGTAGATTAATCATGGAAAATGAGCTGGATGGAGTTTTCTTTAAGTTTTTCAGACTCCTTAAAATTGAAAACACCGGCGTGCATTAACTGATCTGAGCTCGATAAAAATCCACATGACAATAGATGGAGTTTTCATTAAGTTTTCCTGACTCCTAAAAATTGAAAACACCGGCGAGCATTAACTAACTTGGGCTCGAGAAAAATCCACAGGACAATAATAGTAAGGATTTCCTTTCCAATAAAATGGAAGTGGCAACAGAAGAAATGGTTATTCTGGTTCCAGAAAGAGAAGGTTTATACATCTGTACAAGAGGTTGTCCAACTACAATTGCCTTCTTGTTACAGAGCTTGGAGCCCAATCATTGGATTCTTTTGCCTCATTTTATAACACTTCCGCTACAATTTCAACATTCCTGTACCAGTGTGCCATTTGTAGTTTTCCATCATGATCCATCACCATAAAAAAATCACATTAGTAAGTGCCAACATATGCTCTAGCTTGACCCTTAGAACATGTTTTGACACAAAGAGAAGCCTACAAGATTCCAGACATCTTGTCAAAGCTTCATCCGGTATTGAAGAAAAAATAGTCTTTATGTTGGTCCGGTACTAAAATAGTGTCTGTGTTGGTCCGATACTAAAATGATACTTTGTGTTGGTCCGGTACTAAAATGATACTTTGTGTTGGTCCGATACTAAAACAATT
Source organism: Picea glauca (assembly GCA_000966675.3). NCBI lineage: Eukaryota > Viridiplantae > Streptophyta > Pinopsida > Pinales > Pinaceae > Picea > Picea glauca. The sequence continues at coordinate 367,043 of JZKD02S1947583.1, read as the reverse complement.
CTCTGTGTTGATCTGGTATTAAGCCTGTGATCCGATACTAATGGTGGAATTTTGGTGACATTGTTCTATACTTGATATTTCCCTCATTTGACAAAGTACACTTTAAGTAATGGAGTTATGAGCTCATTGTTTATTCCTTTTTATTAAGAATCACATTAGTTTTTTGTTAAACATATGGTTAATCTCATATCCCTTTGTTACCTTAGTTATTAAACCTCCATATCATTATCTTCCGAAGTCTTCATGTTTTCCCCTATTTTAAAACAATTTATGATGTACAAAAATATCTTCATGAAATGATCGTCCAATTTGAAAATATATTGTCAAAAATTTCCATTCGTGTGATGTAAAAACTATGATTATGCCACCTTCTATAAAATTACGTTGTTTCAAACCTATGACGTAGACTGCTGCCCAATGGTGAATTTCGGTCACATCACCCACACTCTTTGTAATCATTATGAAAATAGGTAAGAATAGGATGTGATATTACTTCTGGGTATGATTGTCACCTTATCCATGCATACGATCCCTCGACATAATTTCCGACTCTTTCCTTACCTTGCCATCATTTGAAATATTTTACCATTGTCTTCTCGTTTTCATTATAAATGCTCTTATGGATGGCTTCTCCATCTAGATGAACGTTGTTTACCCGCTTCATACTATACACCAACACTCTATTCGCTCCTACTATCTCGTTACTCTGCCTCCATCACCCTGTTCTCATACATTTTCTTCTAGTACCAAAGCCTCACCCGAATTCAGTTGCCTACACTTATTTTGAGACCCATTTTTAAGCCGACATGGGGGTTGATAGGCACGAACTTGTGTTTCATCTGTACATAGAAACATAGGAGTATAAAGCATGCAAAGGGAAATTTGAAAGGGCCGGATGGGTTCCCTTCTTACAAAAATTCAGAGGACATCATGAGGGGGTATCCCACGCCTTCGCCCAGAGTTATGATGGAGAGAGTGTTGAGTTGGGGGAACTAAAACTAACAATCACTGCAACCACCATAGTAGAAGCGTCAGAGTTACCTTCTACCAGAGAGAAGTATTTCAAAGGTATCATCATTGATAGGAGCTTCTGTCAGAAATTTTTGAAGCCTTAGCACCTAGACCCAGATTGGAAAAAAAGTATCTCCAGCAGCTAGATCAAAGAAGAATATTGGACGATGCTTGATTGCTTGAAAAAGTTTTTAACCTATGAAGGGAGGTATGCAACACATTTCCTTTATCATTTAAGGCTCTTGTTTCATTTTGAGAGAGGACCACAAATATACTTTCCCCATTTTCTTCGGATGAGTCTGAATAAGATGGTGAGAGGGGTTAAGTCTGCCTCTAAGAAGCCTGAAACCAGTCTCTATCACAACGGGTTGATGAAATTGCTTGTTGTTCACAAGTTGAGAAAATGAGACAATAGTTGGAAGAAACTCCTCACATAAAATTTTGCTCAAGAAGTTTCTAAGTTTGTAGAAGGAAATGTAATAGGGGAACATAGTAAGGAGTCAGGCAGGAAGAAGGGATACAATAGAAAGAAAGGAAATAAATCCAGTAATGAAGTATATCCTGTTGGACCTAGCTCACCAAAATCTATAATCAAATTGGACAAAGGAAAGACAATAGTGTTAGAATAACATCTTGCACCTCTGGTGGAACGATCATCCAAAACTAAGAAAATTCGCCTAGACCTGTCCATTAAAAGAAAAAAAAATTACTGAGAAAAAGAGGAAGAAAGATAGGTCTGGTAGTGATGCCAGAGAGATTGCAGGTAGTGTTCCTGAAGAAATTGTTGAATTACCTTAGGAGCAAGTTGGAGAGATTGCATATAGTGTTTCAGAAGTAGTTGTTCAAGTACCTCATGAGAAGGTTGGAGAATTAGAGAAGACCCCTGAATTGAGAGTCAAAAGTAAGAAGCAATTTAGAGCCAATGAAGGGAGTACTATAGCACAATACTCTAGCAAAAAGACAAGGATTACACAAGAGGAACAAGTTCCAACCCCTACATATGAGTCCTTTAGAAGAAAAATGAGGAAGGCACAGGAAAAACAAAGTCCAATTCCCATCCCTGAGCCTAAAAATAAGAAAAGGAGGTTGTTTGAGGAGGAAATTTCTATTCCTGTTAGCACACCTGAGGAAGCATCAGGTCCAACATGCAAAACCACTCAGAGCATGGCTAATCCAATGATAATTCCTCATGTTCCTTCTTTTCTAGAAGATCCAGTTGACATTCCAACCTCACTAGAGAAAGAAGACATGTATGTAACAACTATTAGTAAAACATCAGAATTAGTGACACCCACATTGAAGGATTTAAGGAGGGAAGTGGAAGCCAGGGAGGAGATAACTGAGAAACAAAAACTTAAAGTGGAGGAGTATAAAGTTTTGGACATGCACATCAAGAAAGAAAATGCACAGCTGAAGGAGAATAAATGAAGGCTAAAGGACGAGCATGATGAGGTCTCTGCCAAGATCAATAATTTTCTGCACCTAATATAGTACACATGAGTTATTAAGAGGGAGATTAAGGATGAGGCTTCAGATTTTGATATCCTAAAACTAGGCAATTAATGATCAAGCAAGGTGGAGGACAACACCAGTTTTGCAATTTTGAGGACTGGTTCAACAATTTTTGCATAAGGGCATGCAATGAATTGGGCATGGGGGAAATGTTGGGTATCCTTTTTGATACCTCCAATTGACTTACCTTGTTCTATATCTTGACCAATTCTTCCTCAGACATATGCACTATTTGCCTATTTTCGTCAAAAGTCTTGTCTTTTAGCCATTCTTGTGTATATATGAGGTAACTTATGTTTAATCATGATTTATGATATTTATTAATGATTGAAATTGAATAATTGATGTTAAATTCTCTCTAATTACTTTGAATGATCCAAGAAGACCTTATAACACAGATCCTATTCATCTGGTGCTAGCAGGAAAACCCCCCTTTAACTACACCAAGGTTTAAGATGTAGACATCGCAAATAACCATCTAAAAGATAATCAATTCTCTATACTACCCCAAACATACCAAAAATAATATAAATAAATTAAAGAGAGAAGATATCGGGTAACTATACCTCTAATCCCATGTCTGATGATGATCTCCTCGCACTTGGAAATTCCATTGACTACAAGTCTCCTCCCAGGGTTGACCTGCATCCAAAGATAGGCAAACAAAGAACTACAAGCATGCTATTCCATATATAAGTTAGGGTTAGATGTAAAATTTCAAATATAAATAAATAAAAGTACTAAAGACACCATCATTTGGGGCAGGAAAATGTGATTCTTTTATTCATAATACAAAGATTATACCTTACAATTTGAGTCGGCCACCATTCCGCGAACTTGGTCTGGGCTCCTCTTTACCATGCTTCAAGTGCACCTTGTATGAAATTCTTCTCTCAACCTTCTGATCTCTTCTATGGAAGGCAATGGGTTAAATGGAGGAAGAAGGGGCTGATGAGGGAATTTTGAGGCAATTTCTCACAAAAGGCAACAATATCTTGGGCAAGGAGGGGAAGTGAAATCAGGCAGAGTTTCACTGTTATTATGCTTATATTTGAAATGAGACCCCAAAACCTCCTTTAATATGACAAAAAGATGGTTATTCAGTTGGGTGACAGGCTATAGCAGATGGATTAGTTAGGAAACTTCCAATAGCCCGTGAATTTCAACGAATTTCTTGCAACTTTTGCAAGTACATGCAGGATGTAATGGTGCAACATGCATATGTACATGAGCTATAGTGGTGTAGAAAGCGTATGTATGTAGGATGTAATGGTGCAGGGCACATACATCTTCAAAAAATGGGTTTTTAAGAAGATCTTCTCAGCAGTGCTTTGGAAAAATATGCAAGTAAGAGGGCTAAGGTCATGTATGCATGAGTAGGAAAATTTAGTGCTATAACAGATGCCCCCTAATGTGTGAGGTTAGAAGAGAAACTGATGGCCAAAATACATTACAATATATTCACCAATGTACGAAATCGAGTGAGCCGGGGACCAGAGTTCGAGAGGTGCCATCTGCAAAACAACAATTGTCTCTTTGAAGCGGGCATACCCATGCTCGAGATGAACTAAATCATGGCTACCAATCAAATACACTACATATCCATGTCATATAACTATATAAAGTGTAGTCGCGAGAAATACACAACAGATCTACATCTCAAAATCAATCAAAGATATACAAATATAGTATCCATTTTCAAGAAGCTAGTGACACTCAATGGATGGAGATGAGGCCTTCAGAGCTCGAGAAACAACTTCAAAATATTCAAAACTCAAGTAGGAGTACAATAGGAGTGTATAAATCACTACCCTGAGGTTTTCAGCGACTCGTCGGGAAAATACATGAGGATATCGATGATCAGGCAAAGAACTTCATCAATATTGAATCAGGACTTGACTAGAGTCTCAAGATGGCCAACTCATGAGGTTAAGAGACAAACTGTAGAAAAGATGACTTAGGTTGGGTGAAACTTCCCTTGGAAAAAGTCATAAAATATGATCAAACTCAAGCAACATGACATTGACATAAGTTCACGATGCAAAAGGCAATGCAAACTCTCCATGTGTATGGAAGAGTAACCAAATAGAGGAGGACAAAGCTCTATGTAGCAAGAACAACTTCCTAAGGTCAAACTAGATCCTAATGCTTGGCAAACAAACATAAGGATGTGCTTTGTCCAAGGGAGACTCTTTGTGCTGCTGAAAAAAGAATACATATTTTCCGTCCCCTCTTTTTGGAATATTTGATTTTTTTCTTTTTCAATTTTTTTAAAAGATTTAAAAAGAATAAAATAATGCTACATTACAAAGGAGGAACGAGTGTTGCAACAAAGCATACTAGTTCCAAGCGGAAGGAATATACTATTTCTCAGAGCAAGGAGACATGTGTAGGAAAAGGACACTCGGGGAAAATTCGTCCATGGGTCAAGGTGTCAGGTTGCAGAGGTAAGAAGTGCTACAAGGCTTGCGTATAAGGCATGCTTGAAAGGTTCAGTTGAGAGCAAAACGGAGCCGAGATTAGGCCAAAGACACAGAGATGCAAATGAGATTAAGAAAGACATAATGAGACCCCTTCCATGTAATTTTAATGAGCCCAGAGAAGGTAAGATCGATAGTTTTTCCACGTTTAGAGAGTCTGAAAAAACATAAAAGAAGACTCCAGGGAGTACCTTTTTCGGATATAGTCTAGTCGGTTCAAAAAAGGAGTAAACTTGCGCCAAAAAGATGTCTATTCAAAACCATTTTAACGAGTGTGACAAAGACAAGATCACTTGGAAATATTTTCAATTTTAAAGAGCCTGAAAAGAGCTTAACTATGGACTCACAACCTTTTTCTGAGTTTAGTCTCCTTAGCCTGAAAAAGTATAAAAGTTACTAAGGAGAACTCTCCTGGTGAGATGAATCTCCCGAGGCGTACCTTTTTCCACTATAATCTACAGGCTAGGAAAATGGTTAAACTCATGCTAGTAGATGTTCTTCTAGACCAATTTAATGAGTGTGAAGGAACAAGGTCACTCAACAATCTTTTCAATTTTAGGGAGTCTAAAAAGAGCTTAACTATGGACTCCGTGGGGGTTCATTTTTCGTAAGTAATCTCCAAGTCCCGAAAAAGGTGATAAACCAAAACCAAGGAGAATGTTCCTTTTTTGAAGATTTAGTCCCTCAGGCCCGAAAAAGGGTTAAACTTATGCCTGATAATACTCTTCTAGCGAACCAAATTTCCTATAACATACCTTTATTCATGAAATTGACCGTCCAGACTGAAAAAGGAGTAAAATACCGTCGGATAGACGTGCCTTCAAATTTGAGTTTGATGAACATGAAGGGAAAGAAGATCGCTCAACAATATTTTCATGTTTAGCGAGTCTACAAAGGGCTTAAAGAAGACTCCAGGGGGCTACTTTTCTCAGTTAATCTAGACAAGATTGAAAATAATAAATACAGTATCATCAGATGTTGTTTTCGAATTTTAAAGAGAGCTTGAAAGATAAAAAAGCGTGCTCATGAGGGAGTCTCATGGGGGAGAGTCTACATAAACACTTTGAACATATAAAGGGGCATCCTGAAACAACACCAAATTAGGATGGTGATTATCAAATTCCATCTGGTCGACAATGACAATGCTTCCATTGTGAGGGAAATTCATCACCCGAAAGAGAGTAGACACCACAACATTCATAACATATACATAATCACACCCGAGAAGGATATTGAAATCCAACAGGCCTTGCACCACTATAACATTGATAAGGAGAGTCTTCCCACCTAACGAGATAAGCAATTGAGGAAGGATCCCCAAATATTCACTAGGATGTCTATCAAAAGCGAACAACTCATGCGATGCAAACACACGCTCGGGAGAAGCCAAAGCTTTCCAAGCCGAGGAGGATAAAATACTTGTGGAGGTTCCTTCATCTACAATACATCGATAAATTTTATTTGAATTAACTTCAACCCTTATTTGAAAAGGTGGAGAAGAAGGAATATGAGGCTCAACAAGGTCATTCCAATCAAAGATAACCATCCTATGAATTGGAGGGGGTGTGCTCGAAGTGAGTAGAATTCCCCCTTGTTCTGAAAGTACTGAATTGGAAAGGATAAAAACATAGTCGGTAGACACATCACTCTCCAAGAGAAGAGTGGGATCAACTGAAGATTGCATTGGCATGACCACTTTGGTAGACTTGACACTCTCCAAGAGAAGAGTGGGATCAACAAAAGATTTCATCAACATGACCACCTCTTCAATCACTGGCTGAATAGGTTCTTAGACAACATGGTCTAAAGGCACATCACCCCCCAAAAGGGAAGTGGGATTGGCTGAAAATTGCATTGACACGACCAATTTTTCAACCACTGGATGAATAGGCTGTGAGAAAACCTCAGAAAACTCAGAATTAGAAGAGTTTGCAGACAGGGACCACAATCTTCGTACCTCTGGAAGGCCAATGAATTAATGAGTAAGGTGATCTCCCTTGCAAATATTACAAGGGAACTTAGGCTTATGTCCTATCCGTCTAGGTTTCTAAACAAAATCAATGCCCCCAACATGAATAACAGTGGTTGGTTGCACATCTCCAACATGACTTGCAGAGGTTGGTGATGGGTCAATAACATGACTCACAGAGGCTACATACCTATTTACAGTATGAATAGAAGTGACTGGAATCCCCCCCCCAACATGAATTACAGAGGCTAGGTGCTTTCCTCCAATGTGACTCACATCGGTTGTTGACAACTCTCCAACATGACTAGCAAATGTTGGTTATTTCTTCTTCCTATTCTTCCTCTTTCTATTTCGTTTAGACTTCTAGTTAATAGTAACTGCACTTTCACCAGAGGCGAGATAAGGAGGAGGAGAAGACTTTGTTGATGAAGGAACATCAACATGATGCCCATGACATAAGGTGCTTAATTGAGAATCTTCAAGAGAATTCAAGACATTTGGAATGGTACCCAACCAAACCGGTAGTCCCACATTCAACCCAGGAATGTACAAAGTGGCCATCAAAGGGACACCGATGTTTCTGAAGAAAGGAAAAGCACAAGAATCCCCTTGCGTAGGGGTTCCTTGGTTGGTCTCATCAAGAACTTTAGCCATGAAGATCTTATGGATAGGTTCTCCCCTTGTGGGATCGTTCAAGTCCGTAAAAGTCTCACACACTGACTCTGGCGAACCAGTGGTATAAAAACAATAACTATAAAGAGGCGGCTCCATGTTTCTAAGTGGAAGACCAAAAACTCCTCACGACCAATGGAGTGGGTGGTCTCCCACCTTAGGTCAAAGATCCAAAGCAATGACTAATTAACTCATTATGGAAAACTGGGGAGCACAAAACACACACTAAAATTTTCCTAAAGAAAAATCAAGCGGTCGACTATCTAGTAGGAAGGACAGTTACGCCAATCGACACTTGAGAAACTAACTGGTGTAAGTGCAACTTGAACACAGAAGCAACCTCCGGGTATACTCTGTGAAGAACGATCTAACGTTTGCCACAGGTACTGTGGTATATCCCCACAATCACCCGTGTAAGTCCCTAGAATATGGGTAACTAAGTTTCCAGCTCATAGTCAGTCACCAGGTAGGTACAGTCGATAGTCAGGCAGATCACAATGAGAAGGATAACAAGTCCGAAGCCTATCAAGGGTATTGAAAGAAAATGATCAGGAAGACAACAGAGGATCTCAAATGAATTCAAGGTCCACGAAGCTCCGTAGGCAAATGCAGTCGGTATTACTCTCGAGACAGACCCTCAATATGCGTTCCCCACTACCTTTAGTCTAACTTTGGAGGGGTTATCTCCACTTCCTTTCCTCATGTGACCTCGTGTTTATCCCCTGTGTTAGAGGGGGATCCTGAATAAATTTTATGACACTGGACTCAAACACTCCCTAACTCAGACTCCAATGTTTGATTTAACGTGGCCTTGAAGAGTTTCCTCTCCAAACCTAATTAAAGGCCCTAAAACCCTAAACTAGTTTGTGAACCCTATAAACAACAAAGTCTAGTGTATTTTAGATTAAGCATTCTTTTTAAAGCTTGATTTACTCAAAAGGTGCGGTAGTGAAACTAATGTTGTTTCAAACTCTTGCAAAAAATGAAACTTATAAGAACACTGACAAAGAAGGATTATCTTTCTTATTTTTCTTTTGAAATGCTTTCAAGATGAGAAGAAAACACAACACTATGCTAATTTCTTTTTCTTTTTCTTTTTCAAATAACAATGCAAAGCAAATGCAAATAAAGAAAGAGACCTAAAAAACAAGGTTTTTCTTAATATTTTCTTCCAATCAAAGCGGAACTAACAAAAGATGCTAAAAGAAACTAATGATTTTTTAAATTTTAAATGCAACTTATTTTTCTTAAAATTCAAGATAAAAATAAGCTAAAAATGATAGGAAACACAAGATGATTAAGGAACAAGTAAACCGAAAATTATACCTAGGCTATGTCCACAAACAAAGACTCTAGACTGATCTAAGAAAGCCCTGAGAAGTGTGAACTTCAATCAGGAAAGAGGTAAACTCCCTCTTTTTCAAAAAACTTTCATGAAATAGAGACGCGGGTTGTTGCATTAGCAGCCTACGTATGTACGCGGGTTGTTTACTGTGCAGAGCGTGTATGTACGTACTTTGACTCAAGACAGTGCGCACACACCTATGTATCTTTTCAAAAAATGAAAAGACCAGGCAGTCTTACAAGGAAAGGACAACTGGTATTAATCATGGAGGTGACCAAAACCCTTGACAGACTCAGAAAATTGAAATAAACTTGAAAGGAAAACAAACCAATCAAACAACCCAAAATCCCCTAAAAAATCCTAGAGGCAATCCCCAGTATGGTCGCTAGTTTTGTTAGCGGGAAAACCCCCCTTTAACTACACTAGGGTTTAATATGTAGACAAATCGAATAACCATCTAAAAGCTAATCAATTCTCTATACTACCCCAAACATACCAAAACTAATATAAAGAAATCAAAGAGAGAAGAGATCGGGTAACTATACCTCTAATCCCACGTCTGGTGATAATCTCCTCGCGCTTGGAAGTTCCGCTGACTGCACGTCTCCTCCCAAGGATGACCTGCATCCAAATATAGGCAAACAAAGAAGTACAAGCATGCTATTCCATATATAATTTAGGGTTAGATGTAAAATGTCAAGTATAAATCAATAAAAGTACTCAAGACACCATCATTTGGGATAGGAAAATGTGATTCTTTTATTCATAATACAAAGATTATACCTTACAATCTGAGTCAGCCACCATTCCGCAAACCTGGTCCAAGATCCTCTTTAACATGATCCAAGTGCACCTTGTATGGACTTCTTATCTCAACCTTTTGATCTCTTCTATGGAAGGGAATGGGTTAAATGGAGGAAGAAGGGGATGATGAGGGAATGCGGAGGCAATTTCTCACAAAAGGCAACAATATATTGGGCAAGGAGGGGAAGTAAAATCGGACAGAGTTTCACTGTTCTTATGCTTATATTTGAAATGAGACCCCAACACCTCCTTTTATATGACAAAAGGATGGTTATTCAGTTGGGTGACGGGCTATAATAGGTGGATTAGTTGGGAAAATTCCAATAGCCCGTGAATTTCAACAAATTCCTTGCAACTTTTGCAAGTATACATGAGATGTAATGGTACAACATGCATATGTACACGAGCTGTAGTGGTGCAGCAAGAGTATGTACGTGGGCTATAATGGTACAGGGCCTGTACATCTTCCAAAAAATGGTTTTTTAAGAAGAGCTTCTCAGCAGTGCTTTGGAAAAATATGCAAGTAAGAGGGCCAAGGCCATGTATGCATGAGTAGGGAAATTTAGGGCTATAACATCCGGTACCCGTTTTGGCATTCATCCGGTACTCAATTCATCCAATACCTATTTTTGTGCAGGTCTGGTACCTGTCTTTGCGCTCATTCAGTACCAATGTTGTGTTCATCTAGTACCTATTTCCGTGCTCATTTGGTACCTATTCCTGTGTTAGTTTGGTACCCATATTTGACCGTGTGCGTCTAGTACCAGTATTTTTGTTCCAACTATGTGCATCCAATACTTGTTCCGCATTTGCAGGTTTGGGTGTGTGAACAATTTTTTTCTCGATGGGTCTAAGGAATTTCTTGGATCAAACATTCTTTGTTCGTTGAAGACCACGATACACTTCGTGTCACGAGGATGAAATTGTTCCCTTGAAAAATGATACATCAACCAATTGTAATATTTGTGCAGACATTTGATGTTATCTCCATACTTTGATTGTAATGACTATTTATCTTTAAAAGAGAGAGCCTTGTAGATGACAGATATATAGAGATAGAATTAAGCACTATTATACTGTAAGATTGATTCTTGAAGACTGTTGATTGTACCCCTGTTTTCTGAAGTAATGATATAAATTGCAGTTCATGGATTCCATGTGTGTGATCAAATCTTCTCTTTTGTATGTTTCTTTTAAAAGTTTCCTTGTTGGTACGACAAGGGCCCACCGACCCAATCAAGGTAAGATTCCTTGTATTTATGTGTGAATATAATTCTAGTTTTCTGTGTGTGTGGATAGAATAATTCCATGTTTGATCAAAGCATCTAACTTTATTCCTGTTATGTCTCAGTAATGCACTTGATAGCATGCAATATAGATGTGTGGTGATTCTGAGTGAGTGAGAGTTCTGAGTGCAACATGAGCTTTCTTAGTGCAACATAGATTTCTGCGTAAAAACTTGTTATCCTTGTGTGTGTGCAGGTAGACAATAATTTGTTAGACTAAATTCTTTAGTGTTTGTTTCTATTTTTCAAATCTAGGGACAATTCATATCTCCATATTTCACCCTACATGAGCCTATAATGGAGTATCTCACCACAACTAGAGTTTCTTCCATAATTGATTAGGCTACATCTTGCAAACAAAGGCACAATCAAAACCTCCATCTCTCACCCTACATGAACATATAATGGAGTGTCTTCATCTGGTTTTTCTTCTAGGATTGATTGAGCTTTCTTTTAAGAATGTGAAAAGTGTTAATTGCTACTAGTTTAGTTGCTATAGGAAACATAGTCAAAGTTCATATTTCCCTTTCATGATCCTATCAATGAATAGATTCACCACCTGAGCAATAACTTTAGATCACATGCTTGTTTATGAGTTTTCTTTCTGATTTTTGAATTGTGTGGAGAGTGTTGAAAAGTGTGAAAAGAGAGTATTAGTTTTATAGTGTTTTCTTATGTAGGCTATACTCATCAGACATAGGAATTTATCTGTTATCGACACATATAGTGCATCAAATATATTGATTATGAAACCAGATTTACATATTAAATGATTTCAATATATTGGACATATAATTGCACCAACAAAGAGTTTCAATAATAGATTTGGGATCCTCGGTAAGACAAAAGTTCAACTAGAGTAACAAGCATTGTTGGGAATTCAACTGAGACTGAGACTTATATGAATGCTGGCTACTTCCAATAGGATAAAGAGACATAATCAGATGTAATCCCCACAAGAGGCCCAACAAACCACAATTGAATTCCCACAAAAGTTGTTTATTTGGGTCTGTCTCTTGGGAAAGGATCCAAACCTATAGCTTGCCAAATGCAACAACATAGCCACCAAACAGTTCTCTAAACTTTGCTTCAACACCAAAGGGCTGAGAGACGATGATCCTATCACCATGGATCAACACCGTTTCTAATTTAGGAAGCCCAACTCTACAGGCCACCCCTCATATTGTGTGCAACTCTCCTTGTTGATTGCAGACCCCCAACCCTCGGGTCAAGGTCCGCTCAGGATCGTTCTTAAACTGCCCTCCGAGTCTAATTGACTCTTTGGTCATCCCACGGAAAATACCCCTCACACACACACCAGTGTATCCATAGGTCCTTATTGTTGTGCTCACACGATCAAACACGAAGCATCAACCCCTATCTTCTGACCGAACTATGTGGTCGCACTTTTCGGGATTTCGGGACTTCGGATCTCGCAAATTCGTGATTTTTCCTTCCGAGTGTCTCGACTCTCCAACTACGAAAACCCGAAATGCCGATTCACCGAAATAGTTGACAACGTCCTTTCCCCGTACTTATATCGCATCTCGTGATTTCGGGGATCTCGGGACAAAAGTCTCGACCTCCTATCCTCCGAAATGCCGAAATGATGAATTCTGACTCGTTATTAATGCTGGCCCCACAACGGAACTTCTCTCTCTATCGGGACTTCGCACTTTGCAAATTCGTGAATCTTGATGCAAGGTTTTCGGTCCTTCAACTCGCGAATCCCCGAAGTGAGAATTCACGAGTGATCCAACGACCCTTGTCGACTTGGATCCTACGGTCCGATTTCTCCTGAGCTTGCACTTGAAGAATACTTTCCAGAACTTCCCTACTCCTCTGCAAGATATGATGGCTCTCGGGACTCCGCAAATTCTCTATGGAGAATTCCGACCGTCTGTTTATTCTCTCGAGAACTCCTGTGAATTGAATGAGGTCTTCCTTCATAGAACTTATCCTCCTGCCAAAGCAACTCTGCTACGCCTCCTTTTTAAACACTTCAGGGTACTAACCCTCTCGAGCTTTCTTCACAAACTTGAGTCTTCAAGAGACTCCAACACGCACTCCTTGCGGAAACCCTTCAAATACTTCTAAGTATTTGATTTCTTTGACCCTATGCACTCCTCTTGCGACAACAGTCTTTCAACTCTTCTCTCTCTGTTGACGAATTCTAAACTTTCAGCCCTCCTGCGCACACCTTGCACGACTTTTGTGCCTGATTTGCACTTCTGCGGAAGATGAGAACAATGGTATCCCTCCTGAGCTTTTCAGAGATGAACTCTGAACTCGTCGATGCACTCCTTGTGGACGTTTCACTACACTTCTTGCAGGAACTCTTGCTTAGATAGAGAAACAATTGAAACTTATTTCCTTACTCTCTCAGATTTCAAATACTCGACATGAAATCATACATACATAGCATAAAAGCAAATGTACAACATAAAGAGTAAAATAACCATGAGCATAACATTCAACATGCATACACAGAAAGTATTAGAACACCATGAGTCTGAATCAAAGCTTCATATATTAATTTCAGAACTTTTGTACATGGGTTCTTCTGCACAACTCTCTGCTTCTTCTCCTCTATGCTCTATGCTTAATTGACAATGTTGCTAATGTTCATAATACAATTGATACAATATGAGGGTGTCTATAGTTGGTTTTCCCTCTGCTCCTAAAACTGTCTAATCTGGAATTTAAAGCTACTTACTTACATTTATTATACATAAATGCCTCTACCTACTACAGACTAGAGTAGATCGCTCAAGGTCTGTTTACAATCTACAAGTACGCCCTTTCTTGAATGCTTTATTTAAGTTTTGGTGCATCCCACTTCAAAACAATTTAAACACCTTTGAACATGTGCCAAAATGCGTTGGCGCTGCTCGCGCTCGCTTGCTGTTGACGATGCTCCTGCATCATACTCCCTTGCTTGAAAAATTTCATGAAATCCTGTTCATGAGCTCTTGCACGGTCTGTCCATGGTTCTAGAACTCTGCTTCATTTTCCCATCTGGCATCTTCAACTGGATGTCCCTTCCACTTGACCAAGTATTCAAAGTATTCCTTTCTCCTGGTCTTTTTACTGACTCTTTTGTCCAGTATGCTTTCCATCTGTGGTTTCTCTGCAACTGGCATCTGTTTAGTCCACTGAACCTCTGGTTGTTCATTACCTGCTCCTTCTTCTTTATCTTTGTAAGGATACAAATCTGAGACATTGAATATCGGTGAAATTCCGATCCCATTGGGTAATTCAATCTCGTAAGCATTTGTCCCAAATTTCTTTATGATCTTGCACGACCCAATTTTCTTCATTCTCAATTTATTATATGTCCCCCTTGGGAACCTTTCCTTCCTCATGTGTGCAAGTATCAAATAACCAACTTCGAACTAAAGTTCTCTCCTGTGTTGATCTGCTCTGCGTTTATATTCTTAGTTCGAATTCTACAGTCGTTCCTTCACCTGGTTATGAAGCTCTTTCATCGCTTCTGCGAAATCTTCTGCACTATCACTCCTAGTTTCATTCTGTTCTGAATCTCTCAATTCAAAAATTCTTCTTGGCTACATGCCATAAACAATTTGGAACGAACTCTTCCCTATGCTTCTATTAAGTGAATCGTTATATGCAAATTCCACCTGTGGTAGAATATTGTCCCACTAACTGTGGTGTTTTGTCACCAAACTCCTCAACAAATCTCCCAAACTTTTGTTCATGACTTCTGTCTGTTCATCCGTTTGAGGATGATAAGCTGAACTGAATGACAAGTTTGTTCCCAGCTTTTTCCATAAGGTTCTCCAGAAGTGTCCCACAAATTTGGTGTCTCGATCTGAAACAAAGCTCCTTGGTAAGCCGTGAAGTCGAATAACTTCTTTGAAAAATAGATTCGCAATGTGAGTTGTGTCATTGGTTTTCTGACATGGTATGAAGTGTGCCATCTTAGAAAATATATCCACCACTACAAAGATCGATTCGAACCCTCTTTGTGTTCTCGACAACCCCAATATGAAGTCCATGCTTACTGCATCCCATGACCTCTCTGGTATGGCTAATAGTTGATATAAGCCTGCATTCTGCCTCTTCCCTTTTGAATGCTGACAAATTCTACATCTTTCTACAAATCGTTTGACATCAGTCCTCATCCTCGGCCAAAAATATGTCTCGCTTAACTTTGAGAACGTCTTGTCATGATTGAAATGTACAACCAATCCTCCACTATGTTTCTCTTTCAACAGATTCTCCCTCATGGAGCCCTTTGGAATACACAGTTGATTGCCTCTGAATAATAATCCATCCTGGATCATATATTCAACCCATTGACTTCTATCTCTGAGAACTGGATTCTCAGATGCCTCATACGCCTCTTTGAAATCTGGATCATCCTTATACATATCCATGAGGTTATCAAAACCCAAAGTTTTGACTCTGAACTCCTGCACCAGTAAACGTTTCTTGCTCAAAGCATCGACAACTTTGTTAGCAGTTCCCAAAATATGTTTAATTACAAAAGTAAAATTTTGCATATATTCAACCCATTTTGCATGCTTCTGTTTCAATTTATCCTGCTGAGTTACAAATTGTAAGGCATGATTATCACTATACAGAACGAACTCTTTAGGGATCAAGTAGTGCCTCCACTTTTTCAGTGCTTGTATGACCACATAAAACTCTTTGTCATACGTGGAGTACTTAACCTTCACCTCATTCAGTTTCTCACTGAAGTATGCAACTGACCTGTCATCTTGACTCAAAACCACTCCAATTGGAAAACCACTAGCGTCACACCTGACCTGAAACGTCTTACTGAAATATGGCAACACCAAAATTGGCTGTTCAGTAATCTTCCTCTTTAACAAATTGAATCTTTTCTCTGCTTCTTCTGTCCAGTGAAAAGATTTATGTCTTTTCTTCACTATGTCCATCATTGGTGCACTAATTCCACTGAAATTCTTGATGAATTTTCTGTAGAAACTAGCCAATCCATGAAAACTTCGAACTTCAAAGATATTTTTTGGTGATGGCCAATTATTAATCACCTCCACTTTATCTGGATCCATCTTCAACTTATCTGCAGAAATAACAAAACCCAAATAAATGAGCTCTGTCTTCATGAATGAGGATTTCTTCATATTTATCAACAACTTCTCTTGCTGTAGCCTCTGCATCACTGTAGTCAAATGTTTCAGATGCTCTGCCTTTGTTTTACTAAAAATTAGTATGTTATCAAGATACACAATGACAAATTTTCCGATGAAATCCTTTAGGACTTCATTCATCAATCTCATGAAGGTACTTGGCGCGTTTGTTAATCCAAATGGCATAACAAGCCATTCATACAACCCTTCGTTAGTCTTGAAGGCTGTCTTCCATTCATCACCTTCTCTCATACGAATCTGATGATATCCAGTCTTCAAATCAATCTTCGAAAATTTTTTCACTCCACTCAAGAAATCCATCAAATCATCCATCCTTGGCAATGGGAATCTATACCTGATGGTAATATTGTTAATTGCTCTTGAGTCTGTACACATCCTCCAGCCTCCATCTTTTTCTGGACTGAGCACTGTCGGAACAACACATGGACTCAATATTTCTCTAACCAACCCTTTTTCCATTAAATCCTTGACCTGTCTTTTGACTTCTTCATTTTCCTGCGGTGTCAATCTGTACGCTGCTTTGTTTGGTAAACTAGCTCAAGGTATAAGATCAATGTGATGACTTATACTTCGGATCGGTAGCAACGAACGAGGTAGTTCATCCACTACCATGTCAGCAAATTCCTCCAGTAACTTTTGGATTTCCTCTGGTAAATCATCCACTCTTGTGTTGGTCAAAACAATTCTAGGTTTCCTGACCACAATGAATTGTGGATCTTCCTTCTTCTTAACCTCCTTAAGAAGTTCCTTCCCACTCATGAGAAGTACAGTGTTGCTTACTTCAGGTTTCACCTCTTTATCCTTAATTGACAACAACATGTGAGTTCTCCGATTCTTCTCTAGGGTGTATGTGTTCTTCCTCCCATCATGAACCACATTTCTGTCATATTGCCACGGTCTACCCAACAATAGGTGACAAACATCCATGGGAATGACATCACACAATATCTTATCATTATATCCTCCTATTTTAAATTCAACTAAACATTGTTTAGTGACACTCACCTGATGTCCTTTTTGTAGCCATGAAACTCTATATGGATTTGGATGTTCAATAGTCTCCAACTCTAGCTTCTCTACCATCTTTGTAGAAATGAGATTGTCTATGCTACCACTATCCACAATGACCTTGCATACCCTGTCCTTGGTCTTGTAAGCAGTCCGAAAAAGACTGTTCCTTTGTACTGGATTCTCCGCCTCCTTTTCTGGCGTTAAGAGAACCTTCCTCATCACCAGTGATCTTCTGCCTTCAACATCCTCTGCTTCAACATTCCGCCTTTGTGCTTCGACAATGTGAGTCTCGCCACCTTCTTTCTTCTTATCTGGACATTCATAAGACTTATGCCCATTCTTTCCACATGTGAAGCATTTTACTACTCCACTTCTGCCTCTTCCTCTTCCTCTAGTGCGAGGAAAAGTGTTGTCATCAACATACTGCCCTCTCTGTGAGCTTCCACCTCTCTCAGTTTGAGGTTGACGTTTCTTCCACTCTTCCTTAGGCTTCTGATTCCTATCTTGGACAACTTTTTTGCCTCTGGGATGACTTCTGCCTCGGCCACTTTGACTTTTCTTTCGGCTTAGCTTCTCTTCAACCTTCAGAGCCATCTAATAAGCATCTTCTATGGTCCGAATCATCATCATGCTCATCTCATCCTGAATGTCATATCTCAGACCATTCATATACCTGGCAACCTTTTCATCATCGCTCTCATGATGACCTATCCTGATATTTAGCTTGTAGAACTCTTCAGTGTACTCCTTCATTGGCATCATCTTCTGTCTCAAATTCTGCATTCTTCGAAACAGAGTAATTTGATAATCCTTGGGTATGAATTTCGCCTTCATCTTCGCGACCATTCTATCCCAACTCTTGATTTTCTGCTTGCCTTTGCAGTGTCTATCAGCTTGTAGTTCATCCCACCACAATGTTGCATGTCCTTTAAGTCTTGTGACAACATGTTTGACCTTCTTGTCTTCCTCGACATATTCATAGTCAAAGTACGTGTCCAGAGCTCTAATCCAGTCTAGAAGTTCTTCAACATCCAGGTTTCCCTCATATACTGGAATGTCCATTTTTTCCCTGGCACCCATCCTTGCAACAACCCTGAGTAGGCATTCATTTACTACATCCTCTGCTGCAACTTCTTCTCCTCCATGTCCAACTTCATCTTCACTTTCAGAATCACTGAGATCTCCAGCACCGACTGTGTGCCTCTGTGCTAATTCCATGCCATCCAACCTAGCATGCATTTCACACATCTCTCTTGCCCCTGGCGGCTCAGGTAATTGCCTGCCCCTTCTTCTTGGCATTTCCCTTTCCTTTGGTGGATCAGGTGTTTGTCTGTCTCTTATTCTCGGTGGCATGGCTGTAAAATTTCTCCTTTCCCTGCTACAGAAAGTAAAGAAAATTTTCCTATGCTCTGATACCAAACTGATTGCAGACCCCCGACCCTCGGGTCAAGGTCCACTCAGGATTGTTCTTAAACTGCCCTCCGAGTCTGATTGACTCTTTGGTAATCCCTCAGAAAATACCCCTCACACACACAACAATGTATCCACAGGTCCTTTTTGTTGTGCTCACGCGATCAAACATGAAGCATCAACCCCTATCTTCTGACCGAACTATGTGGTCACACTTTTCAGGATTTCAGGACTTCGGATCTCGCAACTTCACGACTTTTCCTTCCGAGTGTCTCAACTCTCCAACTACAAAAACCCGAAATGTCGATTCACCAAAATGGTTGATGGTGTCCTTTCCCCGTACTTATGTCGCGTCTCGTGATTTCGGGGATCTCGGGACAAAAGTCTCAACCTCCTATCCTCCGAAACGCTGAAACGCTGAATTCTACCTCGTTATTAATGCTGGCCCCACAACGAAACTTCTCGCTCTGTCGAGACTTCACACTTCATGAATTCGTGAATCTTGATGCAAGGTTTTCGGTCCTTCAACTCGCGAATCCCCGAAGTGAGAATTCACGAGTGATCCAACGACCCTTGTCAACTTGGATCCTACGATCCGTTTTATCCTGAGCTTGCACTTGAAGAATACTTGCCGTAACTTCCTTGCTCCTTTGCAAGATTTGACGACTCTCGGAACTCTGCAGATTCTCTATGGAGAATTCTGATTGTCCGTTTCTTCTCTCGAGAACTCCTGTGAATTGAACGAGGTATTCCTTCACAAAACTTATCCTCCTGCCAAAGTAACTCTGCTACGCCTCCTTTTTAAACACTTCAGGGTACTAACCCTCCTGATCTTTCTTCACAAACTTGAGTCTTCAAGAGACTCCAGCATGCACTGCTTGGCGCAACCCTTCAATTACTTCTAAGTATTTGATTTCTTCAACCCTATGCACTCCTCTTGCGACAACAATCTTTCAACTCTTCTCTCTCTGTTGATGAATTCTAAACTTTCAGCCCACCTGCGCACACCTTTGATGGCTTTTGTGCCTGATTTGCACTTTTGTGGAAGATGAGAACAGTGGTATCCCTCCTGAGATTTTCAGAGATGAACTCTGAACCGGTCGACCCACTCCTTGTGGACGTTTCACTGCACTCCTTGTAGGAACTCTTGCTCAGATAGAGAAACAATTTAAACTCATTTCCTTACTCTCTCAAATTTCAAATACTCGACATGAAATCATACATACATAGCATAAAAGCAAATGTACAACATAAAGAGTAAAATAACCATGAGCATAACATTTAACATGCATACACAGAAAGTATTAGAACACCATGAGTCTGAATCAAAGCTTCATATATTAATTTCAGAACTTCTGTACATGGGTTCTTCTGCACAGCTCTCTGCTTCTTCTCCTCTATGCTCTATGCTCAATTTAAAATGTTGCTAATGTTCATAATACAATTGATACAATATGAGGGTGTCTATAGTCGGTTTTCCCTCCGCTCCTAAAACTGTCTAATCTAGAATTTAAAGCTACTTACTTACATTTATTATACATAAATGCCTCTACCTACTACAGACGAGAGTAGATCGCTCAAGGTCTATTTACAATCTACAAGTACACCCTTTCTTAACTACTTTATCTAAGTTTTGGCGCATCCCACTTCAAAACAATTTAAACACCTTTGAACATGTGCCAAAATGCATTGGCGCTGCTCGCGCTCGCTTGCTGCTGACGATGCCCCTGCATCACTTGTCTTCAGTGGTATCAACAAACCCGAGAGAGATAGAAATAAGTCATAGGATATGCATGATGGAAATATCACCTTAGCCAGTGACCTGGAGATCATTGGGGGTGATATGGCCAAGTGTAGCAGAAAGTGTTGGAATTATTTTCATTCATGTAAAATGATTAATGTTGTCATTAATGTCATATTACGACTTTGCAAACACAACATTTCCATTTCCAAGATTGATTTATATATAAGTTTACAAGTATATTAAAAAAAGGGGTGCACAAAAAAATGCAAAATGTGAAATGGTGGTATTTTCCCATGGTATTTGGAAAAGAGAAATAAAAAAGGGAAATTAATTATTTAATTAATGGGTTCCGTGTCTTTTTGAATTAACTGGTCCCTCCATGAAGGGTTATGATAAAGTATAAAAATAAAAGGTATTGAGAGAAAGTGTGGGTGAAAAATGTAATCATATTTGAAAAAGTGGATGAGAAAATATTGAATATCATTCTAAAAGGGAAGAGTTGAAAAATTAGTTTCATGTTAGCTTGGAATTTTTTCTATAACTTATTTTCTGGGACGTCTTAGACCATGAAATTTTGAGAAGATGGAGGTGAGATATCTAGGTACATGTGGTTAACATTTCAGATGTTATTTTGCTACACTTTTTTAGATATTCCCTATGAAAGTTAGGGTTCTTGAATGCTCCTGAAATCAATTTCAAACAAGTCAGTTTGTCATTTTTGCTATAATTTATTTTCTGGGACGTTTCAGACCATGAAATTTTGATAAGACAAAGATACCATCTCTAGATACATGTGATTAAAATTTCATTTGTTGGTTTGCTACACTTTATGAGATATTCCCTTTGGAAGTTAGGATTTCTAAATAGTCCTGAAATCAGTTTCAAACAAGTTAGCTTGTCATTTTCGCAATAACTTATTTTCTGGGACTTTTCAGACTTTGAACTTTTCAAGGATCCGAGGAGACATATAGAAGTACCTCAGTTGAAAATTTCATATTTTGGTTCGCTATACTTTTTGAGATGCACCCTATGAAACTTAGGGTTTCTGAATGGTCGTGAAATCAATTTCAAACATGTCAACTTGGCATTTTCTCTATGACTTTTTTTCTACGAATTTTCTGACTGTGGAATTTTCATGGATGAGGAGACATAATGAAGTACCTTTTGTAAATATTTCATAATCATATTTGGAAAATTGGATATATGGCATGTTGTATAAGTTTGTTCTTGGGAAGAGGCCAAAAACAAAAAAGATTTGGGAAAGTTACCATAAATTTCATTTGGAAATTCAAATTTTGGTTAGACCTTGTGAAGGAAGAAGTAGCAAGAAGACTCAATGAAGGTAATGTGCATGTTGTCATCTTTTGAAGAAGTTATATGTACTAAATAAGATGTTGTAAATATGGAAATATAGGTTGGCATTGATGGCATTGTCACATATGTCAAAAAGATGAGAGACAATGTTGTTCATTGGCATTGAAAAAATAACAATGTGCATTAAGGAAATCTGTTACTACAGTACAACAAGCCCTATCATGTACAAAGCAAGATGTATGTGGCATACAAGAACATGAAATAAAATAGAGTACAATGACAAGATCCAAGGTTTTTCAAACATGAAAATATATTGATCAATATTGCTACATGATCATAGTGAGGAATATTGACAAAAACCCATGCATACAAGCAGTTGGTCACCATATTCTATGCTCCAAATTACTATGGGGAATTTGACTATGTTGGGGATACATGTAAGTAGTTATTTCATAGTAACTATAAGAAGCAATACAACAATTACAAGAAACAATACAACAAAAGCAATACAACAAAAGAAAGAAGCAATACAACAAAAGAAAGAAGCAATACAACAAAAGAAATACAAGAAGCAATACAACAAAATCAAGCAATCTGTTGCACAATCAAGCAGTTGTGAGAAAGAAACACAAAGTTCTAAAGCACCTTTGACAAAAAAAGGAATAATAAGAATTGTGAGACAGTAGAAAAAGATTGAAGATCAAATTTAGAAATCTGAGATTGTGTTAGAGAAGGACAAAACTATAGATGTGTGTTAAAAGTTATTGAAGAACAACATAGTAGATTTTTGTAATAATACAAACACATATCAAAATACTCTTGGTTCTGGAAAGATTGCAGGTTATCTTACTATGATGTGTCATTTAATCTAGCTGAAGCCCTTTGCCAGGTAGATAAAGAAAAAGATGTTGTTAATAAGTGTGAAAACTTGGAAAAGGCTAGTAAGTTGGACAATGAAGGTTTGCAAATGAATGCAGTAGCACTATGGCATTTAGGCAATAATGTTTCATCTGTTTCCATGGTTCATAAAGCACTGACCATTTAAAAGGAGAATATCAAGGCTTCCACTCTTGGACTGGTGTCTAAATTAGTTTTTCAAATTCTGGGGCAGGAGTATGTTATGACCAAACTGTTGAAGACGCCAAGGGATATCCTTATAGACTCAAAATTCAATTTAAACTGCTTTTTTCATTTCCATCCTTGACTCCCATGGTCAACTTCTTATGTTTCTTAATGAAAGACATCTAAACAAGTCAACAATGAAGATAAACTTACATGTGGAAAATGATTTCCACCCTTTAGATCTCGCTGGCAAATTTTAGCCACTGTTAGGTATCTCAAGTGTATCGAACAATGAAAATCACAACCCTTTCAAGGATGATGCCATTTTCTGATTTTGCTGTTGTAGAGAAGCTTAGTGTGGATGCTATGAAGTACATTTTATTGCAGTTGAAGATTGACCATTTAAAAGGCATTATACAGTTCGACAGTCAGGACCTTGAACAAGACAAGATTCATAATCATTTAACCATTCTCATGAAGCACTTTTCTTGGAATGTGAATGGTTTGAGAGCCTTATTGAAATGGAAAAAATTCAAGCTCTCCAAAATGTAGGTGACTGGATGGGTGCCCTTCAAATGGAAATGAAACTGTATGATGGTAATGCGCAAGGTGTAATCGGTCTTCCAAGTACTCTGGATGCTCTGCGAGAGGCCATAATGGCCTTCCTTCTGCAATTGCTCTTTGATTATGTAGATAAATCTTTTTCTTGTATCTCACTGGCCTCTACAAATCAACTGAAAAGGTACTCCAGAGGCTTGTGATATTGCAGTTGAAGAAAACATTTGATCGATATAGAGAAAGCCTTAGAGACTCAACAACTGTCCGATCAAGAGATCGACGGTGCTGATTAAATGACCTGTTGAGTTTTAGTCCCACATTGCTAGTGTAAAATGATTCGTATGAGTTTAAATACACAATTGTCTCTAAGCTATATCAATGCATAGAGCAAGGGTATGGTGGGGGCTCTAGGTGCTTGGACTCCACGAGAATCTCACCAGCCTGGAGCCCGGGATGACCTGTCAGGCCCCTTACCTTTTGGGAAAAGCGACTAAGATGTTTGATACATATTTTTTTTATACACCACTAAGCACGACAGTCATATGAGCGACCATAGGCTAGGAAAGTTCATTACATCAATTAAAAATGAAATTGTCATTTTTATCGGAGCCTTTGGCATAATGCCAAGTCTAGTGGATCGCCAAGTCCACTGCTAGTCGATTTAAAATCTGGATGTCTAAAACCACTAAATATGTCAGAATTTATGGAGCTTACACAATCGGGGAATACTGAAACAAATTGTAGTAATACTTCTTCGAAGGAATGCTCAACTAGGAAAGAGCTGGATGCTTTAATGGAAAGATATAATGTTGGTTCAAAATTTGGTAGTTGATCAAGAAGAAAACTGTGAGGAGGATGGTGTACCAACATAAACTAGTATGAAACATAATAGAGGCAGTTGAAGTTCCAAAATTCTTGTCGAGAGGTCCACATACTTCATTTTCAGATGTCCACCAAAATTTGATAATACCCTGCATAAACACAGAGACAGAGGATAATTTAAATGTTAAATCCTAAAAGAATCAATAAGGAAGAATTATGATAAAGGTAATCACTTGTATTACACACAGTCACTAGATTGGGAATAGATCAAAGTGTGTGGTTATGAAAATACATGAATA
>JZKD02S1947583.1:324305-342502 GCA_000966675.3 Picea glauca | reverse complement strand
TATATATATATATATTTAAAATAAAGGGGGGAATTTTATTATGTTTTTAAGAAGACATCAAAACAAAAATAAAATCAAAGTTATTAGTCTGAAAAATGAAGAGGTGTGATAGTTATGAACAATTATATAGAAAAAAAATGTTGTTTGGTGAAAAGGTGTGATGACATGCCTATTTAATTGCCAAATATTAGAAGCAGTAGAGAGGGTCTCTTGTTGAAAATAGAAGATTAAATAAAAAGGATATAGAGCAGAAGAAGATGAAGTCCAGTGCCTGATAGAGAAGATTACCAGAGGACTACATATATCATTGTCAGATTGTTTAATATGATAATGTCTCATCTGTATTTTGAATGTTAAGGCACCTTGATAGGATATTGTTGGTTTATGCTATTCTACTTTATCGGTTATTTAATATGATCTTACCTTACTGTCATATATTGACCCAGGTTCAATTTTAAGAAGATTCCAACAAAATCCCTCTAAAACTATCACCCCTCTGGTAAACCAGAAGGCAACGCAGTGCACAGGGTGTACTGCATAGTCTCACCCAAGATATCTCTATGGGTGGCTTCAATACTCATGTGTTTGCTTCCTATAAATGAGTGCATATCTATGGTTATACCTTGTAATATTTATTTATTTAGTCTAACATCTGACTAAAGAAGTCATTCTACTCAAGCATGTGGAATATCAGATCTAATAGTTCCTTCATTCATTCACCTAACATTCAATACTTAACAACAATAGAGATGCATATATTCAATCACATAACATAAGTGTTACCGTGGTTCACCCCCCCTGGGATATGTCCACAAAGATCTAGCTCTCAAGCTCTTTATTATGGTTCAGTAATCGGTCATGCCACACGTGTTTACATTCTTGGATCTTACAATCTCTACAGGCTTCCCGATCCTTGAGAGGCACACTAGATCATACCAGGCTCCTCAACCTGCGATATAACCCTCGGGATTGAGTTGCTCAATGCTTCTCTAGCTCACCAACTTAAAAAATAGTATAATTCTTACAAACCTTACAACTTCTAGACTCTCCTTGTTCTTCCCCCATGTGTCCTCCTCTAAACCTCCTAAGTACTACTTATATATATTCTTGGCTCATCAACCATTACAATACATTTCAAAAAGCCTAACCCTAATGAAATTAGGTCTCCCTTGCATGCATGCCTCGCATGCTTCCCTCACACGTGCTCCTTTTTCTTCCAGTTGTCCTTTCTTTCCTTCGTGCTTCTCTTCCCAAAAATAGCATTTTCCCCAAAATGGGTCTGTGTCCAACATGCCCCCAACACTAACATGTGGCTCGTCCCGAGCCATGTATGCTATGAACGCTTCTTCAAGAGCTCCTGTGAGAGTATGGAACTTGTCTCTGAGTTCCCTTGCTTGTATTTGAGCCTGTGTGGTCTTTTCTCTGAGCACGTCCAACACTTGTGCTCTGATCTCCTCGCTGATCATTTCTGTGCATTCTTCCTAAGTTTACACCATGTTATTCTTTTCCTCCTATTCCTGCGCAATGACCTTCGCTGCTAGCTCTTAGATAGGTTCCGTTTGATCTTTTTGATCCTTCTTATGTGTCTGCGCAACTATTAGCTCTATTTGTAACTTCTTCATGTCTTGTACTCCTTTGAGGTGCTCAGTGATCTTCATCATTTTCTGTCTATGCTTGAGGTTCTAGATAGATGCGCTTATCTTTTCCTCTTCCTGGTCCCAGTGCTAGACATGTTGATCTTCCTCCAATTTTGTCCATAGATGTGCTTCTCTATCAAACAAGTTGACAATGGAACGACTTGTTGTTCCATTTCATCCATATATCCAGTTGCTTCCTGCTTCCTTTGTTTCTTCACCTCCGGGGGAGTGGTAGGAATGAGTTGTTCTTGGAGGTTCTCAATCTCCTGCCTGTATTGATCAATTGTTTGCACAATCTGATCAATTTTATGCATTGTCGTGGGCTCTGCTATTTGTGTGCTTTTTGGAATTCTGTCATAGGCTATAGCTAGTCCCTGCTTGAGCCTATCCACACGATCTTTCTCATCTTTGGTCTTGAGCTTGAATTTATCAAGCACCAACTCCAACTCCTCTTTGCTATCCTTTGTGTGCTGCAACTCTATCGTGTCTGTTCGTGCGCGTGACTACACTTCCTGCGCGACACTGGCTTGCAATTTGTATAGTTCCTTGGTTGGTATCCACCCCATTACCAACTATATCTGCACCAGATCTTTCAAGGGTGTCTGACCTACAATCTCATCCATGTGAAACATGCTGGGTGTAATGTGGAAAGTTGGGCTCACCTGTGCTATCATCTGGATCGTATCCTGTTCGCTTGGTGCAACCTTGGATCCTTCTTCTGATGCTATGGGGAATGACTCTTTTCCTCTGCCTACCCTCTGCGCTTCTCTGATCTACTTTAGGACCTGCCTTGTGTTGTCCAACTCGTCTTGAATTTGGTCCCTTTGGTGTTGGGCATATTCAAACTCCTCAACTACCCAGTCATGGACTCTTTCAGCCATGAGGTCTACGTCAACCTTGGTGATTGTATATTTTGGCAGCATCTTGTGTGCCTTGGAATTCTTTCATGCACCCCCTTAGTGTATGATCGACCTCTTGGTCCAGCTTTATTCCTGTTGGGTAGCACTTGATGTGGTTCCTTGTGCTGTCTCATCCCCTTTTTCCTATTCTTTTGGTGCCTGGGTGGTGTCCTTTTTCCTGACCTAGGTACCTTTCTTTGACACACCCCCCTTCTTTTGTTGTTCTGAATTTTGACTTGGCTTTGGCTTCTTGGGCATGAATTTATCTCCAATAGGTGTATGATCTTTCCCTCCATCAACCTCCTTGCATGTGGGCATCTTCTGAGTAAGAACTAGAACTCTCTAGTCATCTTGCTAGTCCCTGATGGCCATCTCTAAGTCCTCTTCCTTGACGCAGTATCATAGTTGTAGCCATTCCTTCTTGGGATCCCTTTGTGCTTGGATCCATATGGTATGCCTGGTTGCTTTGAAGTTGGCGATGTCCCGATATTGCGTGACCACTTCTGGAGTGATTCGCCAAGTGTTGGCAATGATTTCTTGGAGGTCGTTGTAATACCCTGCAAACATGATTGCATTTGTACTTCTGACTTTGGGGTCTGAAGTGCTTCCCAAGGATATGTACAACGATGTGCGACAATGACTGGTTCACTTGCAAAAGTATATTGTGTACTTGGGCTCCCTCCATTCGATCAAGGCGATCAAGTTGAGTAGCCAAGAGTAATGAAACTCTGTCCCTAGGTCCTGCACGTCTTTGTAGTCCTCAAGGAATATGTTTAATAAGTACAAGGCCCAACTGAGCATGGTGCCCTCCATGCACTATGCTATAGCCGTGACGACCCCGACATGGAATTCCTCCTTGCGACACTTCTTGAGAAACTTGCATGCCATGAGTTTGGTGGCCAGCCTTGTTGCTTCATCACTGATGCTCTTGATGATGATTCCGTGTGACCCTTGCTTTGTGCCATATGTCTTATTCATATCCTCCGCCAATGTCTTATCCTTTGTCTTGTCATCAAGGTACTACACGATATTCTCCCCCCGAGATGGTTTCCCTATAATAAAAGAAATGAGCTCTACGTCTATAGAGACAAGATCTTCCACCCATAGGTAACCTCCGTGGGTGACTGCCATTAGCTGCTTAACATAGTTTTTTTATGTCATGACCCCTTCCAAAATGTGGGATATCCAATAGGTTTAGAATCTCAGTGTTGGCCAGTCTGGCTTCCCACTATTTCAATTGCAAAATTGAATCGCCGAAGGATCCTGTACCCACACTGTCCAGGTAGAATTTCCTTGAAAATTTAGGGAACTTTTCCACGTTGGTCACATCATAGTATGAGTACCGTAGTCTTTCCACGCACCCCAAAAGGTTAGGCGTGGTGTGCACCCCTTTCGGGATGCGCGATAAGACTATGGTTGTTGCAACATGTCTACACGGTGATCTTGCTATGAGATGTTTTCCCTTTTGCTGTGGTGGCTGACTCGAGGTTCCAACCTCCATTGTTCTGTCCTCTGCATATGCCTTTGGCCGAACAGTGACATATTCTACTATACCCTCATGTTGCTGCTCTGGAACTGCTGTGTGTGAAATTCTTGGCGTGACCGTTTCTGTCTGGTTTGGGACCATTCCCTTTAAACTCGGGGCCTCTTTAGTGTATTCAGGGCGTGAATGATTTCCTGCATCCATGGCATGCCGGCCCTGTCCCATTTCTGGCATATCAATGTCCATGCCAACTTCTTCTGTTTGTTGGGTTTCCTCCACCATCGGTGTGGGGCTTGTTGGTTCCATATTAGGTGAGGAAATTTCATCCAAGTTGACGAATTCAATAGTCTCTATGGGATCCTATCTAATTCCTTGTGGCTTCTATGGTGATCCGAGGTTGCTTCGAGGTCTTCTATAGGCCTGGCTCAATGCACCTAGCTTGGGTGGTGCCATGGTGGTTAAGATTATTTCTGCCGAGCTATTTCACTCTGTAACTCTTTCTAGATCTCCCTCTGGTCCATATACTCTGTCGCTCTATGCTTTCTCAATTTCACAATAACCCTTTCGTTACCCACTTTCCTTCCTTATATAACAAGTGGCGTGAAACTTCTTAGAGAAGTTACTTGAGATGTGGTTTAAATGAATTAGTGCTTTCCACGTACTTGACATTGAATTCTCTTGACGTTACCAATTGGAGCGATTAATGTAATGTCGCTTCAAAAGTTATTGTCATTCAATTTTGATGGATGCCGCTAGTTGGCACCTATTTTCCATGACCACCATTTTTCCAATTTCTGCCTTTTTCTAACCATTGGTCCTTTTTCTGGCGCGCTAAGTTTTCCTAGTGCACATTATGTTGTTTGGCCGATGCGCGTGGACATTTTATTTTGTCATGCTACCTCTACTTTAGCTGGGTGCTATCTTCTGATGTCTGGCACGGTAACCCCTCTTTTGTTGCACGCAATCCTTTGTTGTCTAGTGCTTTTTTTTTTAAGTGATAGGAGGTCGACTGTCCTTATACAATTTCAGTCGACTCCCATTGATCATTCCTCCAAGTTATGTTCCTACCAAATCCTTCAACTGTACAACTCCCCCATCCATGGCAGTCTTTACTTCATATGGTCCCAACCAATGCATTCTGAGTTTTCCTGGGTGTTGAAGAGATTTACTGTCATACACCAAAACTAGGTCTCCCTCCTTGAAAATTTTCCTTTTAATATGTCTATCATGCCAAGCTTTGTCCCTTGCTTTCTGTACCTCTTGGTGAAACCCTACTAGAATCCTATATTCTTCCATGAGCATCAACTAACTTAGCCTTTCTTGTACTATGCCTTGCTCTATCATATGAGTAATTGCTACTATGTGTAGACTAGATAAAAAAAATTCTAATGGCACCACTGCTTCTTGTCCATACACCAGTTTGAATGGTGTATGCCCTGTCATATTTTTACATGTAGTCCTGTAGGCCCACAATACTGCTGGTATCTTCAAGTCCCAATCGTCCCTGTTGACATTGCATATTTTTGTCAGTGCATTCTCTAGGATCTTATTAAAGGTTTCCACTATTCCATTTGCTTGAGGATGATATGGTGTACTCTTTTGATGATAGAATTCAAGCTTCTCAGTCATAGCCTTAATAGTGTTGTTAATGAAGTGAGTGCCTTGGTCACTCATCAAAATCCTGGGGCATCCAAATCTAGTGATCACTTGCTCAAATAAGAAGCATGTTGCTGTCTCTGCACTGCAATCTTTCACTGGTGCTGCTTCTTCCCATTTTGTTAAGTATTCTGTCGCAGTAATAATATACCTTTGTATTGACCTTTTTGCTGGTGGGTTAATTGGTCCCACAAAGTCTATTTCCCATTTGTCGAATACCTACAAGGTTACTTGTGGCCTTAGGGGCATCCCATCCCATCTATTAGGTTTACCAACCCTATGACATACATCACATCTCTAGTAGTAGTCCTTTGAATCTCCGTGAATCGTTATCCACCATAGTCCTGCACGCAATACCTTCTGTGCGGTAGCTTTGCCTGCATAATGTCCTCCAACTATTCCCTCATGGGCCTCTATTAAAATCCCAGGTCTTTCATGTTTCAGTACACATATTCTCAAGATGCTGTATGCACCCATCTTGTATAAGTGTCCGACAATCAATTGATAGTCTGTAGCTATGACTACCAGATTTTTCTTCTGCACAGTGTTGAATTCATGTGGTGCAGTGCTTGTACTCAAGTATTGAATAATGTCAGCAAAATATTCATCAATTGCTTGGACTGAAAATAACTGTGCATCAGGGAAGTTGTGCTCTAGGTTTGTAGGTTCCTCTCCATTGGTGATCCTTGACAGATGATTAGGTCCTACGTTCAACTTCCCTTCTTTGACTATCACTTCGAAGTCAAATTCCTGGAACAACAATAACCATCTACAAATTCTCCCCCCCAACACTGGCTTATTGACTAGGTATTTGAGAGCTGAATGATCTGTAAACATCTTGAAATGTTTTCCAAGTAAGTAATGTCTAAACTTCTGAAGTGCATAGAACATCGCTAAGCCTTCTCTTTCCGTGGTGTTGTAATTATTCTCTGACTTTGACAGTTTCCTGCTAGAAAATGCTATAGGATGGTCTAATTCCCCTATTCTTGGCTACGCTAGAATAGCTCCAAGTGCTATGGATGATGCATCTACATGCACATGGAATGTCTTTTCACAATCCAGGAGTACTAGTATTGGTGCAGTTACCATCTTCTCTTTTAGAGTGTCCAATCCTCGCTGACAATCCTCATTCCACTGAAACTTGGTATCTTTTCTAAACAGTTTCTCCATTGGTGCAATGATCTGCGCATATTTGTTTATGAATTTCCCGTAGTATCTTGTGTATCCCAATGTTTCTCTTAACTGACGTACTTATTTTGGTGGTGGTATATTAACAATTACTGCAATCTTGGCAGGATCTACTAGCAAGACTTGTTTGCACACTATATGGCCCAATAGTATTCCAAAGGGTTTTCCAAAGATTCACTTTTTGATGTTTAAAGATATCTGACACTGCCTGCATATTTCTAACATTAGCCTCAACACCTCTACATGGTCTTTCAACAGACTGTCCAATCGTCCAGATATAGTTCTAGAAAATGGTGGATGAATTCTTTGAATGCAACGATGACTACTCTGGAAAATATTGCTGGTGAATTCTTCAGTCCAAAAGGCATGACTGTGTACTGGTAGGACCCCCATTCTATGGAAAAAGTGGTCTTATACCTGTCTTCTGGGGCTATCTTGATCTGATGGTAGCCTAAGAATCCATCAGTGAATGAGTAAGCTTCCTGGCCTCATACGTTCTCCAACACCTTGTCTGTGAAAGGGGTAGGGAAAGGGTCATGTAGGGAAAGCATCATTCAACTTCCTCAAGTCAACACATATCCTTATCCCTCCCTGCTTCTTCTCTTGAACTACCATAGGGCTTACCCATTTAGATTCCTCCACTGGTTCTATGATTCCAACGTCCAACATCCTGTCAATTTCTTCTTTCACTTTTTTCTTATATATTGGGTTTAGTCTATAGGGTCTCTGTTTGACTGGTCTTGTCTCATATCTGAGAGGTATATTCGTTTCACCTAACTCTCCTGCTATGCATTTCATTTCCATGAATGTTGTTGGGAACAGGTCACTGTACTAGTGTAGTAGGTCTGTTATGATTTCTACTATTTGCTCATCCCAATAGTCTCCAATGCTAGCCATTTTGGGATTCTCAGCTGTCCCAATGTTGACTTTCTTCACCTTGATTGGCACATAAAATACTTCTGATTCCAAAGGTGGACCTTCCACCTATCTTTCACCTTCACCTTCTATTATCTGAATGTTGCGTGGGTCATCTTCATCTGGTGCTTATTCCTGCACATGGTAGCATGCCAATAGTTATTTTACTGTTTGTCTATTTTGCTGTTGATCTTCTGTCATAAGTTCAACTTCCGGTTCTTTAATGAATATCACCCATCTAATTTGTTTGAGTGTCGAGTTTATGTTGGGGTTCTCATGTTCAAATGAGAAAGTGACTGTAAAATTCTGCTGTAATATTGTCTAGCTTGTAGTTCCTCTGCGCAATTCCTAGTCTGTATACTAGTTTGCTGAAATTCCTTTTAATGTGTGAATAAATTGATGAGGCCATTCCTCTGGTGGTGTCATCCTCCATAGTGTTCTACACTTCTCCAAGTTTTCTATTGGTTCCCCCTGTATATCATATTTTTGCAGTTGGTTGCTTCCCTTTTCTGCACCAAATCTGATGCGTAGTAACCACTTACATTGGTACCGATCCTTGATTATCTCTTTGTGCACACCCCACCATCTTGCAGATGTTTCATTGACTTCTATATATAGATCTACAAGCCTCTATATTTATAACACTTCATCTTCGTATCTTTTTAAGAATTCTTCTAAGTCATTCACCCCATGGAAGCTGGGAGGTTCCCTTATCTCCGTACCTACCCATGTTAATGCACAATCTATTCTTTCACATCTTCTTGTGGAGACTTTGTGTAACCTCTGTTGCCAATTATCTAAGCATGTATCTGAGTTCAATGCGCATGACGTGATACTTCTCCAACTGAGTACCCCATCTACATTTGGATTCACATAATATTCTTCTCACATGATTGTTCTGTAAAATTGGTTAATTTCCTCCAGGGCTAAACACGTGGGTTCTACAAACCTTTCCCCTTCTTATGGGTCCAATGGTGCGATGGCTCTGTATTCTCCTAACTTTAATGTCATATTCCTCATATTTAAATTGATTATGGCCCAATTTTCAAACGCCCAATCCAAGCCAAGCAATGCCAGATAAGGTGTTGTTCCATCCACTATCTCTATCACTTCGAACTCGGCTTTAGTGCGCACTCCATCCAGATCTACTGTCACCCCCTTTAGGCTTCCAATTAGTAGAACTCTATGTTGATTTGCTAGCTTCAACTGAACAAGTGAATATCCTAATGTGGTTTCTTCCATACATATCCATGTCTTCTTGGGTAACACATTTACTTTGGATCCTAGATCCAGTATAATATCTCCCATGTTGAAATCTCCAATGTTGGCGTTTAGTTGAAATTCTTTGCTTGTTCTCCTCCTTGTATGCATATGATTAACTATTTTCTGTTCTAGCTTTCCTTCCACCTCTGCGCTACATCTCTCTAGCATATTTTGTAACACTTTCACAGGTGACGGGTCATTTATTAGTTTGACACAGTATTGCAAAAGAACCCTAATCGTACTTACTTGTCCTATGGGATGTGGTTCTTTAATGTGATCCAACGATGGAGGCATCTCATATGCTGGTAGTTTATAATGTTCCTGACTTGGCTAGTCTAGGAAATGTTGCTAATGTGTGTGTAGGATCAAAGGTTTACAACATACAAATGATCATACAAATAATAAACGTGACAAAGGACTGCAAAGTTTGTATTATGATATCTCTGTGGATTACAAAATGGCTGAATGCGGTTGAATAAACTGACAATACTCGACTAGATCAACAGACAAAGGATCTTAGCTGGAATACAAATAAGCAACTGCGACTGAATAAAATAACAACACTCAGCTAGATCAAAATACAAAAGGATCTTAGCCGGAATACAAATAAGAAACTAAAAGATAATACCCGGAATATGGGAGCACTGCGGAATCAATGAAGAATGATAGAAGACCTGGATGATCTTCCCGATGATGAGGGTGTGTTATTCAACACCAAAATCAGCCAACTGTTGTCTTCCTCCTAGAATAGACTGAACTATCTCTCCTGAGATGTGCCTCATCTCCTCAATGACAAGTCATAATCTACATAGTCATGAATTAGGTCGCTGATCCTTCTCTTATAGATTTTCTAAACCCTAATTCGCTGCTGAAACCCTAATTTGTTGTTGACCTTTTCCCTCCAAGTGAATTTTACTTTATTTTATTATTCCTTGATTAAATCACTTAATTAATTAATTAATTAACCATTTTACCTCTAAAAAGTGATTTATCCATCCTTATGGCTTCTCCGACCACTGAAAGTCACTTCTCATCAACTTATCCTGTAGTGCCCTTCTTTCCGATTCCGATGAGCTATTACACTAAGAGGTTTCTCCAATTAATATGACCATTATGACCTTCTTAGTGAATTTATTTAAGATATGACCCATAATAACTCAAAATTACGGAAATAGTTGGAATGCAATGGAACCAAAACCAAGCTGTGCGAAATGGATCCTAATGATGAACGATGCAAGTCGGGCCCAAATAAACCCCTCAATATCTCTCGAACTCTCTGTCAACCCTATTTCACTACTCAGGTAGGCATAACACTCTGAAATGTTGTAATGTTATAATGTCCCAAAATGGGGACATTACAGTCCTCCCTACCGGAATATTGCTTGTCCTCAAGCAATAACTGAATCCAACTACATATGATACCGGGGTCCCATATCCATCTATGTGATACAAGGTAGACTCCCCTCAAGATGTGGTCTCTCCAAGTGCTCACCACGTATGACACCCACATGTTCCTAAAAAGTAGAATGATCAATGGCCAAAGAATCTCAGTCAACTCTCTGAGCAACCACTCTACTTGAAACTCAACTCCATCATACGTTGAACTACCAAGCACTCCAATCCCTGGATCCCATATCAGAATGTGAACTGCAATGCCCCGTGGAGTATAGTTCTGTAACATATCAACACCATGAGTCTCCTGCAAATAACACATGGCCTCAACCCAAAATGGGTCTATCCTACCAAACCATACCAAACTCAACACGGCCCCCACCGAATGAACATGTTGTTACCATAGTGAGGTACTACAAGATCTCAACGAATCACCAGCCATTGATGTGCTCTCCCCAATATTGAAACTCAATGGAAAATCAAAGTGAATTCCCCCTGCAAATGTTTTCTCATCTCCATCAGTTAATGAAATGCCCACCACTGTAATCCCAGGGTCCCATGCTAGTTTGTGACAGGGACCATCATGTTGATGTTGATATACTTTGATCATGAATGTCTTCTCAAAGTATCCATACTGGACCCTCCACACATGGATCCTCATAAGATGAAACAAACTATCGACCCAATGGACTCTCGGATCCCATGTCAAATTTGGAAGCTCATCACTTCCAATCCCCACTAACTGCTGATGTGCCCTATTTGTAACTGTCAAAATCTCTCCACCTTTATCCCAATGAGAGTCTGTATATGTAGCAACCTCTGAGATATCCTCTGTCTCATGGCATAGGATACTCTCCATCACGCCTAGGACCTCAACTATCTCCCCCTGATGATCCACCCCTATCCTTCTGTATGCAATCAAGACACTCCTGTCAGGTGGTCTCAGCCTACCAACTCTCCATGTCCCCTGCCACTGTCTAGCTCCCCCTGTGCTACTGTCAATGATAAAAGTGTTGGGAAAGGATATCATAAATATCTGCAACCAACTGTAGGACTGGAAAGTAGCATATGCTTTGGTCAATCCAAATGACTTAACCAAAATCTCGTCCATCGGCACCCATGGTAAATATTCACCTGTACTCATCACGAAACACCAACCATCAGGTACAATAGTAGGTATTTCTACCAATTGTGGGTCAATCATTCTCCATCCATCATCACTCACGCAACTGTTGCTATGGTGAAGGTGATCTCCCAGATCTGTATATTGTTGCAAGGGAGAGGAATCTCCATTCTCTACTAAGTACATCTCCTTCCTGCCATCCAGTGTGTCTCCCTGAATCCCACTGTACACCTTTGTATGTCTCTGTGAACTACCACTCATCACTGTGTGCCCCTGCATACTCATGTGATCTCCTGTATACACCTGCAACATATGGATTCTGGGTGTACTACGGGGTCATCCTCTACATGAAGGTCAACCAATCCTGGAACATAAATGGAAGTGTCCTTAGAACTGACCCTGGCTCTGGAATCCCCATGTGTACGTGTGTGCCCAAATGTCTCAACACCCCTCGTGAAGGGTGGTCCCGGTGACCTATGGATATCCTCATGTATCTCTGGATCATATATCTCCATACTCATCAATGATCCTAGGTACTCCTCATGCTCCTCCCTCAACTAGTGCTCCAATATTAAACCACCAACATCCTCTCTCAATGTGGCTGAGGGATATATCTGAATCTCTGCTGAAAAAGGTGTAGTGGATCTTTGTCTAGTTTCCTCAAGGAGCTCCTCTGATCTGGACTTTGATTCCTGAAGGGTTTTCTATGTTCCTTCCAAGAATCTCTGTGTGCTCACCAACTCATGAGTGAGTCGGTCCACCTCAAACTTCTGCTCCCTCAGTGCCCTGTGATACATCTTGCCAACCTCCAATAGGTAATCCCTATCCATCAACAACTGTTGGTAGTCTGCCCTCATCACAATCACTCTTTCCCTGAGTGTATAGAAGTCAGCAATGAAAAGTCCCCCATCTAAACTATCATGTTCCATCAAGGCCCTCTAACAATAACCTACCACCAATGCATGTGTATCATCAATGCATCTAGTGGTTGCCATGATCATGACCTCACTAAATCTCAACTGTCCTGCCAAGTGTCGTGACTCCTGGTCACAATCCTGCTGAGGTGCTACCTCATTCCTCTCACTGCTAGTGTTAACAATGGAATCCCCAACAACACACTCCTCAAAATATAAGGCACTAAAATTCCCACTGTCCCCTATGCTACTGAGTCCTCTTGTATGCCACTGCATGCCATCATCAACTGCGGCCCCTATCTAGATCGCACTGTATCCTGTATGGGCAGTTGTATCCTCCTATGCACTCACCCTACTAATATCATTTGCACCTGGATCCCATACCGATGTGTCCAGACACATGCTATGGTCATCCCATCTAATAAAGAGTGCATCCTCATCACTGTATATCGATCCTAAGAGTAAGTGTCCCAACAAGATGTCGGTCTCCACAACCTGGTCCATCAGTGAAACCTCCAAGAGTGGTGACTTACTCTCCTCATACTAATAGGTATGTGTAAGGTCAACTAACTCCAAGCCATACCTCTCCTCCTGGGTCTGCAAATCCATATGTCCCTTGTGTACAATCCCCACACAAGGCTCCTCTACCGTATCAAGAATGCCACTGATATCCTCATGTGTCATGGCTAGCATAGGTGACTGAGAAGATGAAAAATGTGGCTCGCTCATCATAGGAAGCTCATCATCCTCCATACATGAATTCCTGGAAGCCATGTCTACACCCATCGGTAGGTCATCCAACCTCCTAATCTCATCATGTCTAAGTGCCAACACATATGAATCCTCACAAGTGTCACCACTATGCTGAAGTGTTGAATCCTCAACATTACCTGATGGGGAATATGAAGGATATGCGCTATCATCCTGTCCATACAACTGCCCCTCAGATGTGCAAGAGCCACTAGCCTTATCAGACTGCTCCAAATAGGCATCTATGGTTGCATTCACATGCATCTCCT
Source organism: Picea glauca (assembly GCA_000966675.3). Classification (NCBI taxonomy): domain Eukaryota; kingdom Viridiplantae; phylum Streptophyta; class Pinopsida; order Pinales; family Pinaceae; genus Picea; species Picea glauca. The sequence goes on along the minus strand of JZKD02S1947583.1, from coordinate 329,013 downwards.
CATCCTCACTGTCATAGTGCACCTCAACAATGTGCACCTTCCCTTTACCCCTACATCTATGATTTGGCTTCCAAGGCACTTTACAACTGTAGCAATGCTCCCTGCATCTAATGGGTGTGGGCTCCATCTGTGCTCCTTTCAATCCACTCACTGGTAATGATGTATCTATATCCTTATATGATTTTCCCCTTAGGCTGGCAGGAAAACCAACTCTGATACCACTACAATGTTCCTGACTTGGCTAGTCTAGGAAACGTTGCTAATGTGTGTGTAGGATCAAAGGTTTACAACATATAAATGATCATACAAATAATAAAAATGACAAAGGACAACAAATTTTGTATTATGATATCTCCGTGGATTACAAAATAGTTGAATGCAGCTGAATAAACTGACAATACTTGACTAGATCAACAGACAAAGGATCTTAGCCGGAATACAAATAAGCAACTGCGGCTGAATACAATAACAACACTCGACTAGATCAAAAGACAAAAGGATCTTAGATGGAATACAAATAAGCAACTAAAAGATAATACCCAGAATATGGGAGCACTACAAAATCAATGAAGAATGATAGAAGACTTGGATGATCTTCCCGGTGACTAGGGTGTGTCTTTCAACACCGAAATCAGCCAACTGGTGTCTTCCTCCTAGAATACACTGAACTATCTCTCCTGAGATGCGCCTCTTCTCCTCAATGACAAGTCATAATCTACATAATCATGAATTAGGTCACCGACCCTTCTCTTATAGATTTTCTAAACCATAATTCGCTGCTGAAACCCTAATTCGTTGTTGACCTTTTCCCTCAAAGTGACTTTTACTTTATTTTATTATTCCTTGATTAAATCACTTAATTAATTAATTAATTGACCATTTTACCTCTAAAAAGTGATTTATCCATCCTTATGGCTTCTCCAGCCACTGAAAGTCACTTCTCATCAACTTATCCTGTAGTGCTCTTCTTCCCAATTCTGATGAGCTATTACACTAAGAGGTTTCTCCAAGTAATATGCCCATTATGACATTCTTAGTGAATTTAATTAAGATATGACCCATAATAACTCAAAATTACAGAAATCGTCAGAATGCAATGGAACCAAAGCCAAGCTGTGCGGAATGGATCCTAATGATGAACGATGCAAGTTGGGCCCAAATAAACCCCTAAATATCTCCTGAACTCTCTATCATCCCTATTTGGCTACTCGGGTAGGCATAACACTCTGAAATGTTGTAATGTTATAATGTCCCAAAATGGGGACATTACATAGTTCTTGAGTATACTGCACAGTTGATGTCGATGCAATGTCTAGCTTCAAGAATTATTGTCTAGGCTACTTGAATATCCCCTTTCATTCTGCACATCAAATTGCTTCTGTGGTTCAACATTCTTCTTCACCCATTGGTGTTGCGCTGGATCTCGTCTTATTGCATCGTTTCCTATCTTAGCTCCTCCATGCATAACGATGTTGATATTTCTTCCATCCTCCCTTGCTTCTGTCGAAATCCACTAAACATTCTGATTGTTTTGATTTCTCTTTTCCTGGATCTTCCCCAATAGTGTAGGACATTCTTCTATGTCATGATCTGATGCGCGAAAATACATACATGTCACAGGTAGAAGTGGAAATTCTCTTGCATAATGTCCTGGTTGTTGACAGTTGTGGCATACCACTGTTCCTCTGCCTCTTCCAAAGCCTCCTCTTCCTCTTCCTCCACCTCTGTAGCCAACTCAATCTCCTCATGGTGCATTGTATTGGGGCACTTGGTTATACTGCACAGGATTATAGTGTGGCTGCACGGTATTTTACTATGGTTGCGTAGTGTTATATGGGGTTGGTACTTGGTTAAAATAAGGTGGAGCTTTCTTGGTCATCATTTATGCCTGCACCCTGTAAGCATATGATGTTATTTCCCTCATTAGGTCCATGGTCTTGCAATCTTTGTCATCATGGCCTACTGACTTGCAAAAGTTGCAATATGAACTCTTAGGTATTGTCTGGTATTTTTTCATCATTGGACAGTGATATGGATCATGCCCCTGTTTCTTACAAATATCACACCATAGTCCTCCTGTTGGAAAAGGGTTTGGAAGTCATGCTGCCATGTACTGCGCGAATGTTGGGAATTCATTCTTATGATGTCCTTCTGTCCTACATGTGGTACAACAAACAAATTCTATTTTTTGCTTACCCTTGTTCTGGTTTAGTTGAAATGTTAAGTTCTTCAAATCCTCCTCAAGCTCTTCTTGTTGGAAATGTGTAACAGGTAGCATATGCTTGTCATTGATGGCAAGTACAACAATGAAGATGGCATGGGTGCAGGAAGAATGGACAAAGGATTGTTGGCATGTTTTACAGGCAGCATAGACTTGTCATTGATGGCAAGTACAGTAGTGATGATGGCTTAAGTACAACAGTGAAGATGGAAGGTTCAGAGAGGTGATTGATCGAAAGCAGACGACAGAATCCTTTAAGGATTCGAGGAGAATAAGCTCAGGAGGAATAACATTCTTATACACGCAGGAAAGAGACCGAGAGTCGTCGGATCTCATTCGGAAATCTCGACAGCTGTTGGATCGGGAGAAGCTGCACAGATGTTAAGCGCAGGAGTTGGCGTGTAGAAGAAGTGATCTGTGCCATCAGATTGGAAGCGGATACCCGACAGCCATCAGATATAGAAAAGATACGAGGGAGATAAGTCATCGGAGATTCGGCGATTGGGACTTTGAAATGTCCAGTTCACTCGACAATGAAAACCCCGAAATCGCGATATGCGATTTCAGGATGTAATCACAGCCGTTGGATAAGAAGTGAATCTAGACCGTTGATCCAACTCACGTCGGTAGACCACGTCACCTAGGGACACGTGGCACAACCAGAGGATGACAGGTGTCAGGCAGATCTAACACTTTAGCCTCATGCAATTCATGAATCAGAGTGACACGTGGCAGGATCTAACACGTGTCAAACCACATGTGACATCAGCAGAGGCATCAACGATCGAGACTTTGATATGTCAAGAACACACTGCAACAGAAACTCCAAAATCGCGATATGCGATTTTGCGATGTAATCTGAGCCGTTGAGCTAGAAGTGATCTGGACCGTTGATTATCTAAATGGAGTATCGAGGATCGGGACTTTGGAATGACAAAGTCACTTGACATCAGAAACCCCAATTTCGCGATATGCGATATCGCGACTCAATCGTAGCCGTTGAGCCAAGGTTATACCTGGACCGTTGGTCTCCGACATCGGAGAATCGGGGATCGGGAATTCTATAGACATGTGTTTGATGACATTTAAAACGCTGAAAACCCCGATGAGAGGTTTGACCGAGGTCATGTGTTGATGGTCTTATGGGCCAAGGGCTATAGCCAGCAGGGCTAGTGCGTGGAAAGGGGTGCATCGGTAATCGGGGATTGGAGAGGTGAGAAACTCTCGACATCAGGAAGTGCGAAACCCCGAAACCCCGACGAGAGGTATGGTGATGGTCATGTGATCGCAGGTCACATGGAACATTGTGGAGCCGGAAGGGGCTAAGGCTCGAGAAAGGAGCACATCGGGGATCGGAGAATCGGGGGTTCCGAGTACATGTGCATCTTGACACTGAAAACGCTGAAACCCCGATAGAGAGACATAAGGTTGTGGTCACGGAGTGAAGGTCACATTGACTAGGATCTAAGCTCAGGAGGGCTAGCGTATGAAAGGAGCCATCGGGAATCAGAGAATCGCGAGTCCGGAGGACTTGTGAATTTTGACATCGCAAATGCTGAAATCGCGATGAGTGAAATCCCGATTTGATCTGAACCGCTGGATCAAGCAGTGATCGGAGGGCTACTGTTCTTCCCCACACATTAACGCTTCAGTTATGAATCAGTTAAGAGAAACGGACTGATGATGAAATATAAGTTAGCGTTTCAGTGGCAAAGACAAGTGTTCTTGTTATTGGCTGAGAAAAGGCGAAGTGAAACCGTCGGTGTGGTGTGTAAAAGAAAATGAGACAGACTGTGCATGGTGGGTGATTTTGGAAGAAAAAGAGCTTGTAATTGAAACAGAAAGGATGAGCTCGACTGTTACAGAGAAGACGAAGAGTCTCAACTGCCAGAGAGACTGAGGAATCTCAGTATAACACCCAGTGATGCTGAACGCGTGTGAAATGGGCCAGAGAAGCTGAAGAGTTACTATGAGTATCAGGCAGAGCACTCGATAGGTGCAGGATATGGGCACAGTGTGAGAATACATAGTATAGACACACATTGCATGCACAAGGTGCACGAAAACTATAAGTACACTGTGCAGAGAAGAGATGAAGTTGCTGTTGCCATTGCTGTTGGAGTTGTTGTGGTAGCGGTGTAGAAAGATTGAAGTGTGAGCAAGGAGGCAGGGCACAGGAGCAGAAATACACAACAGAGGAAGGTTGCATGGAAGGGACATGGTGCAGAGAGTATAAATGGAGAAGAACAGAAAGTGCAAGGTGTGTGTAGAAGAAACTGATGCAGACAGGGCAGAGCAGCGCAACAGAACAGAGACAAGACTGGTAAGACATTGAATAACTCTATTGCGCTGTAAAGAGTTTAAGATTCAATGATTAATATTTGAGGGTGGTTGGGAGGTGCTCGGGAGGACTGTTGTCCTCAAAGGTTCAAGTGGGTGCTTGAACACAGGGAGTTGTAGCTTCCATCTGGTTGCAGCCAGAGAAAC
>JZKD02S1947583.1:267413-295967 GCA_000966675.3 Picea glauca | reverse complement strand
ATTTTCTTCAAACATGCATAAGAAAAGATCAATATGACTGCTTCCATTATGGAAAATGGGGCAAAAGTTTCTTCAAAATCTATTCCTTCAACCTGAGCATATCCCTTTCATACTAACCTTGCTTTATTCCTAGTTACCTATCCATCCTCATTCAACTTGTTTTTGAATACCCATTTTGTGCCAATCACATTCATATCCTTAGGCCTTGGAACAAGTTCCCATGTTTCATTCTTCTCTATCTGGTTTAGATCTTCTTCCATAGCTTTGATCTAGTGTTCATTAGTGCCAACTTCTTTAAAACTATTAGGTTCAATTGTGGATAACAGTGCTAGATGTCTTTGTTCTGGTGAGTGTAGTTTTCTTCAAGTTTCAACTCCCAAATATTTATTCCCAATGATTTGTTCTGATGGATGATTTTTCTGCACTCTCCAGCTAAGTGTTTTGGGAGAGATCTGAATCCTCTATTGGTCATCTTCCATTTTCTCTACTTCTAGTTTCTCTTTTTCTTCTTTTGATTATGCTTCTTCTTCTACTTCTTCCTTCATATCCTCTTCTTCTTCATGTTGTGCTAAGTCTGTTTTTTTCTTCTTTGGACTTTCGTACACTAGACTTGTCAATATGTAGATTGATCATTTCCACTATTCTGTTCAGTCTTAGATTGAAACACTTGTATGCCTTTATTTTTCTTGAGTACCTGAAAAATATGCCTTTGTCAACTCCAGAGTCAAACTTCCCAATCTTTCCATATTCTATTTTAATGTAGCACTTGCTTCCAAACACTCTGAAATTCTTCACATTTGTCGGTCTTCCTTTCCATAGTTCATAGGGAGCCTTATCATTGTTACTTATGAGCATTCCTATGTTCAAGATATGAACGATTGTATGTACTGCCTGTGTCGAAAAAATGTCACCCATGTTGGAATCTTTCAACATGGTTATGGCCATCTCTTGTACTGTCCCGTTCTTTCTTTCAGTGACTCCATTTTGCTGAGGTGTCCTTACTGCTGAGAACTATCTCTTTATCCCATGTTCACTACAAAAGTCCATGAATTTATTTGATATGAACTCTCCTCCATTGTTTGATCTCAAACATTTGATTTTTGAGTTTGTCTCTATTTCAACCATCTCTTTGTATATCTTGAAGTGCTCAAATGCCTTTGACTTCTTCTTGAGAAAGAAAACTGTAGTCATTCTTGTGTAGTCATCGATCAATGACATGAAGTACTGCTCACCATTTAATCCCTTTGTCCTTGTTGGTCCACATATATTCATGTGTACAATCTCCAATGGTTTTTTTGTTGAGTTCTCCTTTGATTTGAACCTGGTTATGGTCTGCTTTCCCTGTAGACAATGCTTACATAAATTATTTGTGGGCTTTGAGATTTCCAGAATTTCTGTTATTGCTTCCTTTCCACTGATTTTGACAAGATTGTCAAAGTGCATGTGACCCATTATTCCGTGCCAGAGCCACCTTTCATTCTCCTTTCCTAAACAACAACTTTCCTTTCCAATTTCATTCAAAACATATATGTTGTTCAAAGTACTTATACCTATCTCCACTAACCTGCCTGATCCTTCTTTCCTTATTTCACATTTCTATGAGTAGAACTGAAGTGTGTGTCCTTGATCACACATTTGACTTACACTCAACATATTTTGCTTCACATTTTCAACTAGCAGAACATTTTCTTCCATTGCATATTTACTTCCAAGCTTAACCGTGCCTCTACCTATGATTTTAGTTGAATGATTATTTCCAAATGAAACTCATCTATATTTTTCCTTCTTCAGAGTTAGAAACATGTTCTTGTCACCTGTCATATGTTTTGAACAACCACTATCAACATACCAATAAATTTTCTTATGTTGGGATCGTAGAGAAAGCGAGCACCTATTTTGATTTCTTTTCCATATCCCTTGTGGTTCTAATACGTGGCTGCTAGTTTTCTTCTTTGATTCCTAGGTGGAATCGTCAATCTATAATTCTTCGCTATGTGACCAAAATTGTTGCATTTGTAGAATTCTACTTCATCACTCAATGAACCAAAACTGTTTTGGTTCCTTCTGTATGTTCCAAATGATATTTTGGGATACCCTACATTGTTACTTCTGTTCTTGGGATAGGCTCTGCAGTTTACAACTTTATGTCCAAAATTAGCACAATTAAAGCAATGACCATAAAAGAATCTTTGATACCTAGGAATAGATGATCTTATTTGTGATGCACTCCTTTTGAATTTGTCTTCTTGAGTCTTCTTTACTTCTGGAATGTTTTTCTTTGGGGGCATGCATTCTTCCTTCTTGAAAGAATCTTTGACAACTTATGCATAGCTTATTTGTTCTTCTTTCTGTTCCATTGTCTTGGAGCTCGACCCTTTCTCATTCTGTACTTGATTGTATCCTAGGACGGATCTGTGATATGGATTTAGGAGAAGAACAAATTGATTAACATACTGAATGTAATAAAAACAAAGATACGAAGAAAAACACAGATATCCAGTGAACAATATCTTCTATTGAATAAATGAAATAGGCTGAAACTGTAAAATTATAGAACTGAAACACTTGCTCGAATGGTGGTAGCTATCTCTGAGAAGAGATGTTGATGCTACACACATCCGTCTAAGAAGAATGATTACAATGAGGCTCCATAGGCATTTTTGATATTACTCATGAATTCCAAAACCCTAGACATCCAAAAACCTAACCCTAGGAGGTGAAACACCAAAAGTCATGTGGGCCCCTATGGGTAAGTTGGTACCTCAATTTCCTAGGGTTGTAACTTTTTCATATGACCTCTGTTTTAGGCATGTGATAGCCCATTGGAAAGGTAAGTAAGAGAAATACACATTACACTATCAAAATGTGACTTCATCTATAGTTTGACTGTGGTGAGCCAAAAAAACATTGTTTAGGGATCCAAAATAGCCCTAGAAGTACATTAAGATGTGATGACATGAAAAAATACAAAATAAGCCAGTTGGACTAGGTGAGAGGCCACCAATATCCATTTGGAAGATGTGTAGGGATTCATACAACACTTGAAGTGTAGAACCCACAATTAAAATGAAGTACATAAGAACATGATGAACTAAAAACAGACAAGAGGAGCCAGTTGGAATAGGTGGGTGGCCACCAATATGCACCTGGATCAATCCTCCCCCCTTAGGAAGAAATGGTATCCATTTCATTGAGTCCCCCCATCAGGTGAGGAAAATTCTACTGGATTTGGCCCTGAGTGAGCCACTTGCCTTGGTGTAGGAGCTTCCTTGCCTTGACAACCTGATAAATTTGGATCCTCTGCTAGCGATTTCCCTTGACCTGTGTATCCACTATATGATCAGTGGATTCTTTTTCCATGCAGGGTTGATATATGTTGGTGTTAGCTGTTCTATGATCTTTGAGGTGTCCAATAATGGTGGAAAATATTGCCAAAGGAGGTCCACATTGAACACTGGGTGCATGCGAAGGAAGGGTGGAGTGTTGAGCTCAAAAGCATTGCTACCCACAACGTTGGTGATAGTGTAAGGCCCATAGCGAAGTGGTCAGAGCTTCTGATGAAGCCCTGTGAGACGTTCCTTCTACAAATGTAACCATACTTTGTCTCCAACTTGAAACTGGTGCAATACCCTGTGTTGATCATGGCACTACTTGTACTTAGCATTGAATTTCTGCAAAATCTTCTGGACGTGTTGGCGGATGTGTTGAATCCGCTCAATGAATATGGTAGCGTTTTCGGTCTCAGACTGAACACGGGAAGAGTTTGTTTGTGTGGTGGCAAGAGGTAGTGAGACATCAATGGGACCCAAGCGTTGGAATCCCAGCCCCACTAGAAATGGACTATGGCCGGTGGAGCTATTGAGAGCCCTATTGTAACTGTGCTGAACATAGGGGAGACTCTCATCCCATGTACATGGATTCTTAGAGTTGTACATGTGCAGGATGTGCATAATCATCCGATTGATGACCTCTGTTTGGCCATTTTTTGGGGGGTGGAAAGTAGTGAATTTAGTGAGCTTAGTGTCCAACAATGACCAGAGACTCAACCAAAATGTGTTGAGGAACCTGCTATCCCGATTAGAGATGATGGTATGTGGTATCCCAAAATGGACCCACACTCATTCGAAGAAGAACTTAGTAGTATCTGCCGCTGCGATATTCTTCTTGCAGGATGTGAGGATGGCCATCTTCGAAAACTGATCAAAGACCACAAATACACAGTCATTGCCTTGCTTGGTGGATGGAAGGCCAGCCATGTAATCCATTGAGATGGATTCTCAAGGATTCTCGGGAGTAGGAAGAGGGGTGTTTAAGCCTTGCCTATTGATGACTGGATTGGAAATGACAATGGAAGTGAAATATCTGATATACTTTCTAATGTCCTGTTGAAGTTTTGGCCATTAAAAATGTTTATGAAGACCAACCAAAATTTTCTCCATGCAAAAATGTCTTTCCATCTGACTGTAGTGGGCTTCCCAAATCATCTTTGCACGCTCTCTTGTAGGAACAAAAAAATGTCCTAGATGGCATAACAGTCTGTCCTGAATGTGAAAATCGGTGATAGTCGCGTTTGTACCCAAGAGATGATAGGTGGTGGCAAAGTCTGGATCTTTCTGATAAGGTTGGGGCCACTTAGATGCCTTATGTACACATGAATGGAGCACAGTGATGAGTGCATCCACAGGAGTTTGAATAAGGTAGTCAGCGACACGATTTGAGATCCTTGTCTTATAATTGATGTTGAGATGGAACTGCTGCAGGTAGGTGGACCACTTTTGATGGCGGTTGTTCTTCAATTTCTCATGTGTTTGTATGAACTGCAGAGGCTTGTGATCAATGTGGATGATCATCTCCTTTCCCATAATGTAATTTTTCCATTGACGACATGCTTGCACAATGGAATACATTTCTTTTTCATAGGTGGGGTATTTACAGACAATATCTAAGAGTGTCTCACTATGGTATGCCACCGAATGACTGTGCTGAGTGAGAACTGCACCTACAGCATAGTCAGTTGCATCAGTCTCAATCTCAAACGGTTGTTGCAAATCAGGCAAGGAGAGTACTAGAGCTGAGAAAAAGCGATGCTTCAGATCATCGAATGCTCTTTGTTATTCCTTCCCCCAAACAAAATTTTCCCTGCCACCTCCCTTGGTCACCTGGATGAGGGCCCATGCAATATGGGAGAATCCCAACATGAACTGTCGGTAGAAGTTGTCTATTCCCAAGAAGCTCTGAAGCTCGGTTAGTGTGGTCAGGCAGGCTAGTCACAGATGACTTGGATCTTAGCCAGATCAACATGTACCCCATGCTCATCAATAATTTATCCCAAGTATTGGACCTTGCTCATGCCAAAATAACATTTTTCCAAGTTAGCGTATAGGTTGTGTTGCCACAGAGTGCTCAAAACCTGCTGAATATGCCGCATGTTCTCCTCCCAACTTCTACTGAAGATGAGGATGTAATCCAAATATACCACCACAAAAGAGTTGGTGAAGGGTCTCAATACATCATCCATCAACCTAATGAAAGTGGTTGGTGCATTTGTTAAGCCAAAGGGCATGACCAACCATTTGAAGAGACCTTATTTAGATTTGAAGGTTGTATTCCATACATCAGTTGGTTCGATGGGAACCTGGTGGTAGATAGACTTTAGGTCAATCTTGCTAAATAAATTTTCTCCCTTGAGTTGGTCAATAAGGTCATCAATTTTGGGAATTGGGTACCGGTTCCTGACTGTGATTTTTTTTAAGGATTTGTGATCAATGCAAAGTCAGCAAGTCTTGTCCTTCTTCTGCACTAGTACAATCGGGCTTCCACAAGGGGAGGATATGGGTCTAATGTGACCCTTTTGAAGAAGCTCTTGGATATGACGCCTGATTTCATCATTTTCCATGAGCGAGTGATGATATATTGGTCCATTAGATCAATTGGATGCTTGATTTGGTAGTGCATCGGTACCCCAATGGGTGAGGAGAAGATGTCTCTGTATTCTTCCACAATCCCGTCCACTTGCTTCTGCTGCAAAGAGAGGCTCTATGTAGAGGCCACGGATGTGGCAGTGACCTTCTTCTTACTGTGAGCATGGATCAAAAAGAAGATGAACTTTTCAGTATGTGAAATGACCTTACTGCATTTCTTAGCAGAGATTAAAGAAATAGTGGTAGGTGGCGCTACCTCTAGTATCCTGTACAATTGTATACCCAAAGTAATAACAAAATTGCAGGGTCTAGACTCATACACAACATGACACTTCCACAAATATGGTTGTCCTAAAAGAACATCACAAAATTCAAGGGGAGAAATATCACACAATACCTCATCTTTGAAAGGCTTGATGCCATAAGGCATATGCCACTATTGGCTGACACAAATATCTCTTCCTTGGTGAAGCCAACTGATGGTGTAGGGTTGCGGGTGTGGTGTCGTTGAAAGGTCTAGTTGCTTGATGACCTTTGTTGAAATCAGGTTCTTCTGACTACCTCTATCAATAATGAAATGAACAGAATCCACCTTTACCCACATCTGTGAGTGAAATAGGCATTCCCCTTCCTATGGTTCTTCTGGTTCACTTGGTCAAAATTTGGTGGTACTGATAGTGGCACTGGGTTCAACATCAATAATCTGATTCCCTCCTTCGATATTTGATTCTAAATCATAATCGGCCTCTAACTCGGAAGCCTTCAGCTCAACCATGAGTGACTGCTTGGAGCGACATTCTTCAGTGTTGTGCCAAGGGATTTTATGGTACTCACACCATTTTCATGTGTCCTTCTTCATCTTATCATTGGCCTTCTTGTGTTGAAGCTTGAACTAGTTGTCCTGAGAGTGGCCATATTTTCTCTTTCCCTTGATATGTAGGTTGGGGCTGCCTTTGCCGTACTTCGACTGTGAGGAGTTTGAAGATCCAAATTTTGACCTCTTCTGCTTAAATTTCTGCTCAATCTTGACAGCATATCTATAGGTCGTACCCAATGAGGTGATGTACAGAAAATCAATTTCTGTTTGAATGTATCTATGCAAATAACCACGGTATTTGAGCACCAAATCTCACTCAGAGTATTTGATACCTAATTTGGTGCTTAGGGTATGGAAAATATTGGTGAAATCTGGTAATTTTTGGTCCCTTTCTTAACGCAGGGTGGTCCATTTGGTGTACTGGTCCTCATAGCTTCCAACATGGTAGTACTATTCTTTAATGGTATCCCGGAAGGAATCCCATGGATGGGAAACGACAAATATTTTAGATTCATCTATGGCCCTTTGCTCAAAGTAAGTGTCCCACCAGTCCTTAACATGGGGGACAACCTTGAGGAGTGCAAAATTAATCTTTTCCCTATCGGAAAAATTGTGGACCAAAAAATACCCTTCGAGTAGATTCAACCATTTATCTACAACATCCGCATCTTCAGTCCTTCAAATAATGGAATATAAAAATGTACCTGTACCTTGAAGGGGGTTGCATGGCCACTTTATGAAGATGCTTCTCCTATGGGAAGCCACCAAAGGATTTGTGCAAAGTTGTCCATCATTTCATTCCTTTTTCGTGCAAGGGATTCCTCGAGCAACATTTTAAAAGGATCTCCTACTCCATCATATTTATTTTCATCTCCCATGGGTTTTTTTCAAGCTCAACGCGATCGATATTGCAATGGATCGATTGGTTCAAGTCCCAACTTCTTGTACCCAGAACTTGTCAGGGACATGCACAAAGAAAAAAAAATGAAGAGCATACCACTCTGATACCACTAGTCTGGATTGAGGAGTGAAACAAACTAATTAACAAACTAAATACAATAAACACAAAGATGTGAAGAACAACACATATATCCAGTGAACAATATCTTCTATTGAATAAATGAAATAGGCTGAAACTGTAAAACTGCAGAACTGAAACACTTGCTCAAATGGTGGTAGCTATCTTTAAGAAGAGATGTGGCTGCTACATGCATTCGTCTGAGCATAATGATTACAATGAGGCTTTAGAGGCCTTTTTGATATTACTCATGAATGCCAAAACCCTATACATCCAAAAACCTAACACTAGGAGGTGAAATGCCAAAAGTCATGTGGGCCCCTATGGGTAAGTTGGTGCCTCAACTTCCCGAGGTCGTAAATTTTGCATACGACCTCCATTTGAGGTGTGTGATATCCCATTGGAAAGGTCTTTCAGAGAGCTACACATTACACCTTCAGAATATGACTCCATCTATAGTTTGACTATGGCGAGAAAAAAAAAAAAAAAACATTGTCTAGGGCTCCAAAACGGCCCTGGAAGTACGCCAAGATGTGCTGACATGAAAACATACAAAGTAAGCTAGTTGGATTAGGTGAGAGGCCACTAGTATCCACCTGGAATATTTGTAGGGCTTCATACATCCCCAGAAGTGTAGAACCCACAATTACAAAGAAGTACATAAGAACGTGCTGAACTAAAAACGGACAATAAGAGCCAGTTGGAATAGGTGGGTGACCACCAATATCCACTTGGATCAATCTGTCATCTTATGATATTTGACTACTGATGATCTGATCCAATATTCTGATACCCTTCTACTACGTATATTTATTTTGAAGATATTTCCTTAAAGAGAATACTTATGCTTCCAAGCTTCCAATTATATTCTCCTTTTCTTCTAATTGAATTGTAAGAATTTCTTCAATTCTCTTTTCTTATTCTATTTTAACTTTTAGACTCACGATCATCTGCTCTAGTTCTCCAGAGTTGGAATTCTGAGACTCCTCTTTCATTTTTAACTCTGCCTTGAGTGACTTGTTTTTCTTTCTCTTCTTCCCGAGTTCTTCTAATGCAATGATTATTTTTTCTCTGAGATCGACTTCACCTTCTTCTTAGAATCATCTTATACTTCCATGAATAATAATCTTTCATAATCACTGTCACTGTCATTATCCTCCTCATTTTATGAGGAACTGTCCTCCTTTGAGTAGAAAATTTTCTTGAAGAATTTCTTATTGTTTCTTCTCTTGTTTCCCTTTTAAAAACTTCTTCTTCATCATCGTCTTTATTCCTGTGAGGAAATTTAGAAGCAAAATGAACAATACCACCACAATTAAAACATTTCTATGGAAGCATACCTTTATACTTTCCGTTCCCTTTCTGTATTTTTCTTACGAAGTTGGCCATCTCTTCATCTTTGTCTGAACCATCACTGCAAATACAACTTAGTTTTGAATTTTTCTTGTGCTTCTTCTTTATCTTCTTGGATTCTTTGAAAGTTGTTTCATTTGTGACTGGGTTCTCCTATTCTATTCTCATCTCATAGGTTGTAAATATTTCATGTAGCTCGTCCATGCTCAATGTACCTAGATCTACTCTTTCTTCTAGCGCTGATATTTCAGAATCAAATCTCATAGGAAGAGACCTCAATACCTTTTGAACAACTACTGAGTCATCAAATTCTACTCCCAATCCTTTAATAGTTTTGACTACTTCGTCAACTCGTAGAAGGTAGGATGCAATATCTTCATCTTCCTTCATCTTCAAATGTTCAAACTTAGCTTTGAAAATTTGAATCTTTTCTCCCTTTACCTTGGCATATCCTTCATAAATATTTTGGAGTTTATCCCAAAGATAATTTTCACTATCACAATGCACAAATTTGACAAAAAATGAATAAACTAAACTGCTCAGAATCGTACCTTTATCCTTTGAGTTGTTTTCACTGAGCTTCTTTCTATCTCTGTCGGTTGGGGGAGTGGCTGGTGTTGTATACCCATCTATTACTGCTTTCCAAACATCAAATCCTTGTTCATGTAAACATGTTTTCATCCTTTTATTCCATAAGGTATAGTTATGCCCATCAAACCTTGGTGCTCCAATCTTAGCGTATTCCATGATCTCCTTCCAGTGATTAGATTGCTTCCTAAAGGACCTGCTTTGATACCAATTGTTGGAATACTGAGAGGGTGGGGGGTAAATCAATATTAGTACCTTTTATTTCTTTAATCACAATATAAATATTCAATGATATTCAATCAACATTCAATATAGCATCAATATCATAAATCAATGCAGAAACAACACATAAACATAGTACACCGAATTTTTATGTGGAAACCCAATGTGGGAAAAAACCACAGAATGATTTTATTAGTTTTCAAAGAGTACATTCATTGGAAGCACCAACTTCTCTATTTTCTAGCTACAACTGGAAGGAGGCTTCAACCCCCTATTTTCAGGATGCAACCAAAAGGAAGCTTCAAATCCCTAGTTTTCTGGATCCAACCCCCTTTCCTTACCCTGTCCAACTGCCATGAAATATAGATGTACACAACTCTATCACTACCTTTTCCATGTAACTTATCCATGGTCAATGTAGCTAGGTCCACTCATTCTTCTAGAGCTGAAATCTTCGGATCAAATCTCATCGGAAGAGACCTTAGTACCTTTTGAAAAACAAAAATGTTCCTTTATCTTGTCTCCCAACATTTAATGGAGTTCGCTATCTCATCGAATCATAGAAAGTAGGATACAATGTTTTCATATTCCTTCATCTTCAGTTGTTTGAAGTTTAGCTCCCTTGACTTTGGCATCTCCTTCGTAGATATTCTTTAGTTTGTGCCAAACTTCTTTTGTAGATTCACAATGCATAACCTTGACATGTACTGATTCAGTCAAACCATTGAAGATATCATTTGTATCCCTTGAATCATTATCTTCAAGTTTATTTCCATCCTTATCTGTTGGGGAGTGGTCGGTACTTTGTATCCATCTACTACTGCTTGCTAGACATCAAACCCTTGTGCCTGCACATATGTTTTCAATCTTCTACTCTAGAAGGTATAGTTCTAACCATCAAACTATAGTACTCCAATATTAGTGTATTCTATGATCTCCTTCCAGTGGTTAGAATGATTCTTGAAGGACCTGCTATGATACCAATTGTTGGAATACTGAGGGGGGGTGAATCAATATTATCACTTTTATCACTTTTAACCACAATATGTATTTCTTAACTTTATGAGCAGTTCATTAATAAAATTCAAAACATCATGAGAAGTATAAATAAACATTGAACAATAAGAAACCACACAAGTACACAGTAAACCGAAATCTTACGTAGAAACCCAATGTGGGAGAAAACCACAGAATAATTTTCCTATATGTCAGAAGAAAAAAATTCATAGGAAGCACCAACTTCCTTGCTTTCCAGGTACAACTAGAAGGAGGCTTCAACCCCCTAGTTTCTCATGCTCCAACCTGAAGGAAGCTACAAATCCCTTATTTTTCCAGGACCAACCAAAAGGAGGCTACAACCCCCTTTACTTTCTCCATCCTGCCACCTTGAAATACAAATGGAGACCAAACTATCAATGCCACAAAATGTGCCAATCCTGTCACTATAAAACCTGTCACGTCAATCTCATCAACCAATCATATACGATCACATAGATCTCATACCCACTATCACAAGTGTATAGATCAAACCAGATACATATCATCACAAATGTACCTCTCTGATCATGTGCCATACATGTACCAACATCCATAAACTAAATATAATTAACTATAACATCAACCATGTATCAAACCCTCATTGTTATGAAACTTCAATCTGTACCAATATCTTCAACAATACATCTCAACTAAAATTCCTCAAACATGTACCATATGACACAATATGTACCTCGACAAAATACTCAAAAGTATGTGCCAAGTACAAAAAACAAGTGCACCAGTAACGTGTCTTTGTAGATCTTCCTCATACATCATGTACCATACAACCAATAGTACCTCAAGGGCATATACTCAAACTCACATGGCCATACCTCAAGCAATCACCAAGATTCAACCTCAAACAAACATATAATCATACATTTTACTTCTGTAGATGATTCTGTTGTACCCGAACACTGTCACACATGCATGTAGACTCTCCTCAACTTCTGCAGCATGATACAAACCTCATCCTTCAATTATGGCTTTCCCTTACAGGATGAAGCCTGTTGTCTAGTGGGACCTTGAGTGATGAGCTCTAGACAACCCATGGGGATGCCTCGCGGGACACTAGTAGTCTAACCTGCAAGGATCAACTAAATCAAGGTTTTTCACAAAACCCTCACTCTCCTCTGTAATCATGAAACTTTTCCGTCGCTTCTCCTTCGCTGCCTCGGATTTGTGGTACCTCATATTTGCCAATAAAATTCCTGCCAAAAACCTTTCACAAGATATATATTCAATGTGTGCAATAGATGCTAATGTGAGTCTCTTGATATCTTATTTATACTTCCCAAGTGCCTTCCTTTAGGGGCTATCTTGTAACTGTTTTACCCATTTTACTTCTTTTAGGGATAACCCACATTCTTGTTGCAACTACTTTAGCCATAATTATTAAAATCATAATTTATTTGTTACAACTACTTTACCCATAATTAACTTCTTTTTGTAACCAGTTTGACTAGCAAACTTCATGAAGGCTTTCTAGAGGCTTCTAAAATAATTGACTTCTTGTTGACCTTCTAGGAGTTTCTAGATTATTCTTGAGGGTCCTCCAATATTTACAAAGCCATATCTCCTCAATCATAAGGATCCACATGACGTACCACCTTTCACCATAAACGACATGACGCACACTATCCATCTATGATACTCTTACTTGAAAATACACTGACCTTCATGTCTTTATTCCTCGATCAAATTTGGTTTCCATGACCATACCTTTGGGGCTACTGGAATTTGCTACCAGACTTGCTTCAAGGGTTGACATCAATGCCAACCAACCCAATCTTTCAACATTGATATGTCCAACAAAATTGATTAATGTTTTATTTTTTATGGATAAATCAATATTTACAAAGTTACAATGCATTCTAAAAAACCAAATGTGGCCATGACAAGCATGACTTGAAAGCTTAAAATTTATATGTCTAACAAAATCATGTTGGATGGTGTTGAAAGTTGATGCCATATTGGCTAGAAGATTATATTTATTATTCATTAAGGAAGTGTAGTTGATTTAGAAAAGTGATATATGTACTCAATCCTCTCTGGTTGTTCTTTCCCACACAATGCTTCTCTGATTGTTCTTACCCACACAACACTTTTTTTAGAGTTTATTTTTTGCTTTTGAGAAAGTGCATCAGGTAGCTACTAGGGAAATTCGGTTTGAATAGCTGGGACATTAAGAGTCAAATTGGGTGGTATTGTATGAGTAGTACCAATATCATGGCTTGATGTGCCATGTGCTTCTCATGATAACCATTTGATCTCTACACGTTGTAGTATGGATCGAGAGTAGTGCTATTATAAAAAGCCTTCATAAATTGTAAAATCAACGTGATGCATGTAGATGTTTGACCTATGATCATTAAATAAAGAAACTAAAATATGGGAATGCACTCAATGATTGACCTCCGATCATTAAATAAATAAATAACAGTATTGGAATGCACTAAATGATGGGTAAAATAAATATAAACTATAGAGAGCTATATATATACTTGAAGTTGTAGGCACTTCTTGTTGTCCTCTTACGATCTTTGTGGGAAATGGAGCTCTATGATCACTAGTAGTGGGTAGTTTGTGACACATTTTGACCACACTTGGATTGTGATACATTAGTTGGACTTCAATATTTGGCACTTCTAGGTCAATAGCTACACTACCACATTTGGGGTTGAAATTCGATGTTTGAACTATCATTTGTTGAAAAAAATCATTTTTAACATCAAAATTATGTGAAAAAATGTGAAATCTCTCTCTCTTAAAATCCCCCTCCCCGAAGTAATGTTGCTTAAGTGAATTTATGTTCTTATGTCGCTCAAGTGACACACTATACCCTTATTCACATTCACATGTATATAAATCAACCTTTCATTCATTTAATATCACTTATGCGACATTTAAGGATTTTTTTTTAATTGACAATTATTTTATACTTTTGACGTGTCTGCTAATAAAGTTTGTTTCCACGTCATTGAAAAACAATCGCACTAAATAAAACAACCCCTTTTTCTAAAGAGTTTGGATTATGTAACATAATACTATAGTTTGCTACCCATAATTGAATTTTATTTAATTAAAATTTGTTGATACCATTTGATTTCTCTAACTATGAAATTCTTTGAATGTATTCTTATTATACTAGTGAATGGGTTGAATATTTTGTTGAAATAGAAAACAATGTCAAATAACCCCAACAAGGGTGCTGGTGCATCTAACTAGTTGACTTATATATAATATGTAACCAATGAAGCATTGGCTCTCACAAAGGATGTTGATCTCGATGAATGAAATTATTCTAAGCATAGAAACAATAATGAAAAACCATCTTAGAATCATCCCAAAATTCTCGATGTTGATGATGGGAAATGTTATTCCCGTTGTACAAAATGAAAAGGCATCAAGAGAAGAATTATTAATAGATCAACATCTAGGAAACATTGGTTAGACAATGAACACTTGGAAGGGAGAACCCAACATCACCCCTTGGAAAGATACCAAAAACATTTTTTTTTTGTCATTTTTTATAGTTTTAGATGTTTTAATATTTCGATAATAAATATATTTATTTATTTATTTGTAATTACAAAGAGAAAAACACCTAAACTTGAAATTCCTAATGCTACAATTCGTAGTAGAGATGGTGAGGGTTGTAGAATTGAAGCAGATCTTATGGAAGAAAATGACATTGATATTATTGAGAAAGAAGGGATAAATAGGTTGATCCATGACACCTTTGTTTCCATGAATGAGAATGCACCAGTGGATTGGATCTATGAAGATATTCACGATGTATCTCTTATTGATAAGGAACACAAATCCCCATACATAGACTCAAAGGAAACTCTTCTCTTTGCTATTTTGTTGTTGGTCAACTTGAAGGTATTGAATGGTATTTCAAAAATATGTATGAAACAGATCCTATGGTGTGTAAGATGATTCTATATATAAATATAATTTTTTTTCTTTTCTATGATTGTTTTTTCAAGGATGAATGACTGTATACAATTAGTAGTCCCATTCTCCCCAATGAAAGGTCCCAATCAAACCTTACACTGTTTGGAATAAGAAATTTGCTAGGATTATGGCTTGACAACCTTTTATTGGTTTTGAGGGGTTTACCGATTGCGGCCCAACCCACTGTTTAGGTTTTTCTATAATGCAATAAATGATATGCAACTATTCTAATATGCAAAATGCAGAATAATGCAAAGGATGAACTAATAAAACCAAGGAAATAAACATAACACCATATATATTACTGTTTGATATCGTTAGCAAAGTTAATAGGGAAATTAAAGAAGAAATCTAAATAAATAGTTGCATAACAGAGAAGTATAAAAATGAACAACTGGCTACACTATTATGCTTATGCCTATAGACAAACAATTTGTGAGATAAACAAAATAAGACAAGTTGCCAATACATGAGAAAATCCCACACTATAAAAGCAATTTATTACACCATTCCAAAACTGAATAAACTAGTAGAAAAAGTTTTACACATCATAAGATTCAGAACTGAAGTTTTGTCTCCAAAATATATTGGCCAATAATGGCTTCTAATTCATTAATTTTCTAAAGGAGTTTACAAAATTACAGAAGCAAAAATCCTTTGTACAATCAAATTCCTCTTACTTATACAAAAGAAAAGGTGGAAAAAAATCATTAGTTGGGTACATATATACGACTGTTTGATTCCATTTCCTACATGTTGGGTGCCTCTATTAGGGTCCTAACCTCCCCGACCCCCTAAGTAGACACTATGTATTGCGATGTATGGAGGCCATCATTAGTAAATAAGGCCTATGTAGTAGTGTGAACATAATTATTGTAAGAAGTCTTACTAGAAGGTTCCACCTACTAGAAAGTTCCATCTCTAGAATGTTCTTAGGGGATAGAAATAATTATACAAATATGTAGAAGCATTGTAAAAGGTGCCTTGGAAATCATTTATAATCTGAGCTTTGCTCTATTGGAGGTTACCCCCTTGAAGAGGCAAGTGAACATTGCTTCCATATCAATAAAGGAATACTATTTCGATCATATGTTCCATTGTGCATGCAATTCTATTTTTTTTTCTGCAATATATCTAAGTAATATTTTTCATTATGGTTCACGGCACAAAGCTCTCTACGTCCACAATAATCCCCCCGAAATCTAGAGAACATAGGAGGGTCAAGTATTTTGTTAATATTTGGCTCACAAAGGGAAGGATGTCACATAGATGAGACTCGAACCTGGGTGGAGAGGAGAAAACTACCCACCCAACCAATTGAGCTACAACCACTTGAAAATATATCTAAGTAATATATGTGGCTTATGCTCTATATACTTCTATTTGGTACACCACAAGTGGTAGTAGAACTCTTTCCTGACATAATTTTTAGAACAATTTTTTTTCAAGCTAGAGACGTGCTCTGGAGTCAATAAATAACATAAATATATGTCATTAAGTGAGTAAACCTTTGATCCGGGAAGCATACATGTAGGAACTACAAGAGGTTTCACTTCATTGGAAACCCTTGTAACCCTGGTTGGTACCCCTTTGAGTAGTACCTCATAAGGCAACAATTGTATATGGAATTCACTTCCACATACTCTTAGGTATATTGAAAGTACTATAGGTGTCTTGAAGCCAACATTAGATCACCCACTCATCTACCTAATTGCTATAGTGCCACTGTGAATAACACTGAGAAAAATTACTCTCTTGTACTTGGGTAATCAGGTAATACGAATAATGATATTTTCAAATAACTAGGTGAGCACCAAATTAGAAATATGGATGTATATCTTGAGCCTCTTATTGATGAAATTTTAAATTTAAAGTTATGGACTAGCATCACTATGTACGACATCTCCAAACCAATAGGTCAAAACAAATTTAAATTCTATGGAATAATTACATGGATAATTCATGATACGTCAGGGCTAACACATTTTTGTGGTATGTAAATTTGCAATGTAACTCTATATATACTTTATTACTCAGTTTTTTCTAGAATAACCTTATTCTATATCTTACAAGGATTCAAACAGAGGGTAAATATGAATGTCTAGTATGTGGTCCTACAACAATATCTAAATGTTCAAGAATTTTAAGAAATGAGGTATATAATGAGTACAAGCATTTCCTTATAGGAACCATAGGTATCAATCTACTAAAAAAATGCCTTTAGTAGGTAGGAAGAGGGTGGGAAAAAACCATGAATAATGATGACTCAACTATGGAAAAATCAATTTGAGAAGAATCATGGTAATCAATTGGTTTGAGTTACATCCATTTTTGTTACTTGTTCTAGTTTTTTTGTTATTATATTTTTTACTTTGATAAAAAAATATTTCCATTTATGTTTCCTAAAGGTCATCAAGGTGGGATTCCTAATCCAGATTGGATCATTATATAATTTTTCATCCATATTGGTACTTTATAGATATAAAAAATTGAGGAATTGGCTTGCAGGGCCCATTTTAGTGTCATATCCTAGTTTGGAGATTTGGGTCCAGAACCTTCTAGAGCCATTTTGAGGCATCAAATGAAATTTTTGGGGTCAAAACTTTGCAAGAATAGATTTCAACCCATTGATGTTTTTATACACACCGATACCTTTCCAAGGGTGTGGAAATCACCTCAATCATATCTCTTATGTGTATGTTATGCCTCCCACAAGTTGAACTACCTTGTTGACCACCATGGCAATGGTGGGAATGGCATAAAAAATCCTATGCAGGCTACATCGCCTGTAATCAGTTTTTTAAATCTATCCATGCATGTTTCAAGAGAGATAATCACTATTTGGGGTGGTTTACCAACTTACACCCAATAGGACCAGTCACTGACTTTATGGCATCCTTTGAGAAATTGGCCATCCATACAAAGAACTTAACATATTATTTCTATGCACAATGTTTCACTAGTGGCCTCAAGGAGTATATTCGAGAACAATTTTGAATGCAACATCCTTCTACATGGTTGTAAGTGACTCAGAGGGCCCCAAAAGAAAAAAACAGTGATTAATGAACAAACAAAAAAGTAGCATTCATTCCTTTCAATCTTCCTCCCTAGGGTAATTTCCCAAGAACAACTCCTACTCATCCCTTGAAAGTACAAATTTTGTCTCCAACTAAAATGGTAGACTACCAAAGATGTGGAATCTGCTATATTGTGATGAAAAATATGCTACAAGTCATTTGTGCAAAGAAAAAACAAATTTCCAAATTGATATGATCACTCAGGCCCTAACCGAATACAAAACTAACAAAGAGACACCTGAGTTACACGTTGAAGATACCAACACTCATACTTACATGGATATCCAAACTCCACGCCCTCATGAAGAACCCCTAATCTCCCTGCATGCATTATTGGGAATTTTGACTCCACAAACCTTGAAACTTATAGGATACATGAAGCACTAGAAAGTCACAATCCTAGTTGACAGTGGCAGTGCTCACAATTTGATTCACAAGAGAGTGGAAGAAGAAACTCATTGTTTTGTACACCTAGTGCACAAATTTCAAATCATTATTTCCAATGGAGGTATGATGAAATGTGGGGGTAGATGTGAAAATGTAAAACTCTAGATGGGAGACTATCATCTCAAAGCCCATCTATTTTCCATCGATATGGGTGGTTGTGATATAGTATTGGGGCCATAATGGATATGCACATTGGGACTAGTCACCATGGGTTTCAAAGAAATCTATATGTGTTCCACCAAAGAGGGTCATGTACACACCCTTCAATGGCTTCAGGTAGGATTTCCTAAAATAGTTATCTCTCATCATACAAAGAAGTTACTAAAGAAAGGCCACTCTAGCATCATTTGCCAATTTAATGCCATATAGGTTATGGATAATATGACACAATAAATCCACCTAGAATCACAGTTGGTCCTCGGGAAACATCATTAGGTTTTTGAGACACCAAAGGACCCCCTTCTCGAGGATAACATGACCATGGAATTCCCATGATTCTAGAAATTCAACCACCAAATGTACGTCCTTATTGACACCCTTTTTCACAAAAGAATAAACTATAAAATATCATTCAAGAACTATTGAAGGCGGGGGTCATACGTCCCAATACAAGCCCTTAATCATCACCAATAGTCATGGTGTTAAATAAGGAAGTCACTTGATGCACATGCCTTGATTTTATGGCTCATAATAAGTTGATGATCAAGGAAACAATCTCCATCCCAGTTGTTGATGATCTCTTGGATGAACTTCATGGAGTTTTTTTTTCATTAAGCATGATCTGCATTCAAGATACCACCAAATTAGGATGAAAGAGACATACATTCATAAGGTAGCATTTATAACACATGAAGGTCATTATGAGTTTTTTGTGATGCATTATGGTCTTTGTAACAATCCATCCACTTTCCATAGCATGATGAACACGATTTTCAAACCCTTCCTATGCAATTTTGTGTTGGTCTTCTTTGATGATATATTGATCTATACTAAAGCATGGGAATCACACATAGAGCATGTTGATAAGTTGTTGTAACTCTTTAGAGACAACCAATTATTTGTGAAGCACTCCAAATCTACTTTTGGGGCTCTTGATATTAAATATTTGGGTCACATTGTAAGTCAGGAGGGAGTACAAGTTGATCCCACAAAAGTGGAGGCTATGCAAGATTGGCCCTGTCCCAAAAAACTGAAGAGCTTGAGGGGATTCTTAGGAACTACATGCCACTAAAAAAATTTGTGAAAAAATATGGAAACATTGTAGCTCCCTTAAATTCACTCTTTAAAAACAATGCATTTCTCTTGGATGATGTAGCAGCATAGGCCTTCGCTAATTTAAGGGATGCTATGTGTACTGCTCTAGTATTAGTAGTTTATAAATTTAATAAGACTTTTATCTTGGGATGTGATGCATCAAGTAGAGGAATTGGAGCAATGTTGATGCAAGAAGGATTCCCCTTGGCATTTACTAGTAAGCAATTGTGTGACCACAATTTGGGAAAATCCATATATGAGAAGGAAATGATGGCTATCCTTCGTGTAGTGGAGACTTGGAGGCTACATCTCATAGGGAGGAATTTTCAAATCAAGACTGTCCATCATAGTCTAAAATACTTCCTCGAACAATGATTGTTTTTACCAGAGCAACATAAATGGGTCACCAAGATGTTGGGGTATGATTATGAGATTGTATATAAGAAGGGTAAAGACAATGTTGTGGTTGATGCTTTATCCATACAATTTGAGGAGTATGGGTCACTCCTTGCCTTATCAATACCAAGTCTAGGATGGTTCTAAGAATCCCATAGGGAATGGCTAGAAAAAAATACTTTAAGGCAACTCAACTAATGGCTTCAACTAGATCCCAACCCACTTAAAAGTTATACATCACAACAAGATACATTGTGGTACAAAGGGAACATTGTTCTAAAAAGGGATTCAACCATAAAACAATGAGTCTAAGAGGAGATACATTTGTCACCGATATTAGGTCACTCTACATTTCATAACACGTATGAATGAATTAAACATTCATTCTTTTGGGATGGAATGAAAATAGATATCCAATATTTTGTAGCATCCTATGATGCTTTCCAAAGAAAAAAGGGAGAGACAGGGAAGATACTAGGGGCATTTCAACCCCTACCAATCCCAACACATATTTGGACATACATTTCAATGGATTTATTATAGAATTTTCAAAAGCAAACAACAAATTAGTCATCATGGTGGTTGTTGACTGTCTTTCAAAAGCTATTCATTTTTGTTCCCTATCTCATCCTTTCACTCCTTCCTCAGTTTCCCATACCTTCATGGATTATATCTTTAAGCTACATGGTATGTTCACTTCCATTGTATTAGATGAGGACCCCACATTTATTGAATTTTGTTGGCAAGAGCTATTTAAACTTCAAGGTACACAATTGAATATGAGCACTGCACATCATCATCAAACTTATGGTCAAATAGAAGAGGTCCACAAGTGATTAGAAACCTATTTGAGATTATTTTCTTCTGAAAAGCTGCACCAATTGGCACAATGGATTCCCCTTATTGAATGGTGGTACAATACCACTTATCATGGAGCTACCAAAATGACACAATACATAGTTGTTTATGACCAAAAACCATTTTTAATTGTCTCTTATGTACCGGGCACCTCCAAGGTTTATGTAGTATATAGAATGCTTCACACCAAATAAGTCATTATCCATATCCTCAAGGAAAACTTGGTTGTGGCAAAAAATTGAATGAAACAACACATTGATCAACATAGATCTGGATGTTCTTTTGCCAAAGGGGATCAAGTGTTTCTTCACTTGTAGCCTTATAAACATACATTACTCAAAAAAACGTTCCCCAGAAGTTAGCTCCTAAGTTATATGGTCCCTATCAGACCATACAATGCACTATTCAGGTTGCCTACACGTCGACTCTCCCAACCCACTCCAAGATTTATCCAGTGTTTCATGTGTCCTATTTGAAGAAGGTTGTGGGATCAAATTGGAAATTGAAAACCAACCTACTAGAAATTAATGAAGAAGGTTCCATTTGGCTCCATATAGAAGAAGTATTGGATACCAAAGAGCGTTATTTGCGCCAACACATGATCAAAAAAGTATTGATCTAGTGAAAATATATGCAACTATAATATGCCACATGAGAACCGACAACAATTCTACAATAATTCCTCATCTTTAGCCTTGAGGAAAATGTTGTTTTCGAAGGGGGATGGAATGTTAGGGTCCTACCCTAACCCCCTTAAATAATTTATTAATGTATGAGGTCACCTTCCTTGAATAAGGACCATTAAATAGTTAGTTAATAGTCACTCATTGAAAAAATGGTCCTCTTTATTAATAAGGCTCAAATAAGTTAACCAACCCTCAGTATAAGTGGGCCCGTAGGTAGTTAATATTCATTATGGATAGCTATATATTGAGTAGAAGGTTACGTAATATTTTGTTCAAAATTGTTATTGTAATCAAAGCTTTTATCTAGGAGGTTGTCCCCTTGAAGAGGCAAGCGAACATAGCTCTCTATTGTTTTTATTACCAAGAGATATTTCTCAAGGTTTATCTATATTATCTTGTGTTCTTTGGTTTTGCACCACAATTTATGTGATTTCTATAGATTTTTGGGGTTAAGTACATTACATATTGAGGATTTTATTAAGTAGGAAATTGATTACAAAATAGTGAGCTATACACATATTTAGTGTATTGTTACTCACTGGTAGGAAATTTTCAAATGGCCATGGCTCAACAACAATATTTTCTTTTCATGGGACAAACTCTATCTCCTTTTCCTTCGATACTCAAGAATAATGATTCCTTGAGCTCTCATATGTGTTACTATCCTTCTTCATTTCCCAAACTTTGTTCCATTAAATACACTTATGCATAACAACCTTCATCTTTAATGGGTTACCTTGGAGGGCCAACCATGACAATGGTTTGTTTCAACTTCTAAGAGAATTTTGAACATTTTCTCAAATTTACCAAACATAATTAAATTCTTATTACAAATATTACAAAGAGTGCATGGATAATAAATTTTGGATATTCCTTCCATATGACTTCCTATCGACATTGTTTTTCAGTGTATCTTAAATATGATGGTGGAATGGTATGCCTTGGTGATGATTATACTCTCAGTGTAGTTGGCCATGGTGGAGTCATTATTATATTCCTTAATGACAGAGTAAACAGGATCAATGGAGTTTTGCACATTCTATGTCTAACATGAAAGCTACTATCAGTAAGCACACTTAATGATGCAAGAGTGCAAGTTGTTTTCTCTGACAAAGGGTGTAAGATGGTCTAAGGATCTATGGTGCTCACTAAGGGTGTTTGTGTGGGAACTTTTTCCTACTTGATGCATGCACTATTTAGTGTAATATTTCTTTGATTTTTGCAAGAAAGAGATCTATAGGATATATCTACTTCTAATGGTCATGATTTTAAGGCACCTAAACAAGCTATTTCTTCAGAAAGCAAGTTACTAGCAGATAAGACAATGCTATGGAACCAAAGATTGGGTCATATAGGTGAGAAGGGCCCACGAGCCTTGAAAAACAAAAATCTTGTGGATGGATTGAATGATTGTGCTCTTGAATTTTATTTTTGCAAGCATTGCATATATGGAAAATAGAACCATGTTAAGTTTTATTCTATATCTTACAAATCTTCTGGGTTGTTGGACTTAATTCATTCTGATGTATTTTGCCTAGTTAAAGTTTCTTTCATTTTCAAGGCTTTGTATTATGTGCCAAAAATTAGACTAGTAGTAAGGCTAAGGTGTTGAGGACTGATAATGGTGATGTTTTTTTTTTTTTTTGTTACTATAGAGTTTGATCAGTTTTATAGGAAGAATGGCAGTGAAATACATAAGAAAACTCCATATATCCCTCAACATGATGGATTTGTAGAACATATGAATAGAACATTGATGGAGATATCTAGGAGTATGCTTAGTGGATCCAACTTAGAGAATAAGTTCTAGGTATAAGCAATTTCTACTACACGTTAATTGATTAACAAGTCTCCACATCATTGCTTGTGAATAAGACCCTTATGGAGGTTTGGACAAAAAGAAGTCCTCACTTCAACATATTCATTTTTTTGGTTACGAGGCATATGCTCATGTGCTTAAGGAGAAGTGATCAAAATGTATCCTCATCGGCTATGACATTGGTGTGAAAGGGTACAAGCTTTGGGATCCAATGGCTATCTTTTTTGTATATCAAAAATGTTATTTTTAGAGAAGTTAAGCCTTCTCTCATAGTGGTACAATCAGAAGAGGATGAGAATAAGTCAGTGGTTCAAATACCACTCAATATCGAGAAAGATAATTTGAAAAATGAACTAGAAGTTCATGATAGACCCAATGAGGATGAGGTTTCACAGAGTTTAGAAGAGGAGGAAGAAACTCCACCTCAAACTTTAAGGAGGTCCACTCGGAAAATAAGGCAACCATACATGTATAATTATAGTCCATCTAGCTTCATATGTAGATTTTATTTATTTGCTAACACCGGTGAGCCTAGAACTATGAAAGATGTAATGAATATGGAAGATAATGAGTCTTGGAGATTGGCCATGGAGGAGGAAATGGATGCAATTATAAATAATGATACATGGGACTTGGTAACGTTGCACGATGGATGGGAACCCATTGGATGTAAATGTGTATTAAGAAGGAAGATTGATTTAGATGGCAATGTTGAAAAGCATAAGGCAAGTTTGGTTGTGAAAATGTATCCCTAGTTTAAGGGGATAGACTTTGGTAAGATATTTTCCCTAGTTTCTAAGTTGACATCTATTAGGCTCCTATTATCTATATAGGAACATTTTGATTTAGAGATATAATATATGGATGTGAAAACAACATTCCTACATGGTGACTTGAAGGAGGATATATATATGACATAACCAGAGCACTACGTTGAAAAGGGTAAACATTCATTGGTTCGCAAATTAAAAAATCCTTTATATGGTCTCAAATAGACTCTCAGAATGTGGTACCACATTTTTTATTCTTTTGTGTTGAGATTGGCATTTATGAGATCCAAATTAGATAATGTGTGTATTACAAACACGATGGTGATCATTTCCTTGTTATCACTCTATATGTAGATGACATGCTATTCTTTGGTAACAGTAAGGATGCGATTCATGATTTGATGTTGCAAATTTCAACACAATTTTATATGAAAAACTCGGGGGCTACAAAATGTATATTAGGAATAGAGATTATGAGAGATAGAGAAAATAAAAGGCTTTCATTGAGCCATAGTAAGAATTTAAACTCTATGCCACAATGTTTTCACATGGCATATTGCAAAGGTCCATTGAGTTTTCTGATTTCTATGAGAATTAAGATTTCAATTGAACAATTTCCTACAACACCTACAAATATGGAGGATATTGATTATGTTCCTTATGCTAGTACAATTAGTAGGTTGATGTATGTTATGGTCTATAATAGACTAGATATTTCCAAATTAGTGGGAGTCTTGAGTCTATTCATGGCTAATCTTGGACGTGTACATTGGGTTGCAATGAATCTTCAGGGATTTGCAAAGTACTTTTGAATATTCCATTTTCTATCATAGTGATGTTTCAGGGGACCCACACTTAGTGGATATACATGGTTATGCAGATTTTGATTGGTTAGGGCATGTAGATAGAAGGGGTTCTATGAGTGGATATGTATGTTTCGATTATTTGGTGGAGTAGTAAGTTGGATGAGAAAGCAACACATTGTGGTCACTTTTTCCATTGTAAAGGAATAGTATATGGAAGCTACTTATGCTTGTAAGGAGGGAATTTGTCTTTTGAAAGTGTGTTCAGAAGTAGCGTTAATTCAAATATCTATTATAGTTCAATGTGATAATAACAATGTCATTTGTTTGGATAAGAACCCAACCTTTCATGCAAATACAAATAATATAGATATCTACTACCATTTCGTTATGGATATGGTAGAGAATAAAAAGGCGTTACTAGAGAAAATTGACATTTTGTAGAATGTTGCAGATGCATTGGCGAAACGTATTTCATTCTCACTGTGAGATATACAAATGCATTATATTCACCAATGTGAGAGATGCAAATGCATTGTATTCAACGGCGAAAGAGGTCATAATCTTGCTTGCTTATTAGATTCGTGGAACATTGAAACGAGTTTCAGACTCCCTATTCCTATTGCCATCTTAGGAATGCCTGAAAAGAGGCTCCAATGGGTGTAACTAGGGCCTATTGTATGTGAACGTTGAATTTATAAATAATACACTGATATAAGGTGACTTTGAGTTCGAAAATAAGTTGATATAGAATGAGTACATGAAGAGATTGGCATTGGTTGAAATACTTGATAATATTTTCCAGGAAAAAAAAGAATAAATGCATCTGCATTCCACTGTGTCCATCAGGGCATGATTATTGCACAAATATGTTCAATATATCCTTCAAATTCAGAGACGTAGATAATGCTATGGAAAATTTCAGTACTGCTTCTGTAATAGTGCCAAGGCCAACAAAAGTATAAATCAACCTTCTATTAATTGGTTGGTTCAGAATTGATGGCTTCTCTTTCTCTCTCATAGTTATCTTCTGGTTGAGTATCCACCAAAATATGATTCTAAATTAGATTATGACATTGTAGTTTTGGTGTGCTCTTCTATTTTTTTTCTCAAATCTGTCTTTGCAGGAGTTGTGATGTGGGTGTACTCACCTTCCATTGAATAATTTTTTTTCTTAAAGCCATGAATTTATTACACACCCAATGAACATTATTATATGATAATAAATGGCTTGATTAGTTTCCATCATACATTTATCCTAGGTAGGTGCTTTTATAATTTTCTGTTATATCAAATTCAAATTTATATCTAAGTGGGTGTCTTCAATAATTTTCTATTATATTTCAAAATTTTCATTAGTTTTATTACAAGCATTGTATGCTAGCCTATGCACTTTTAAGATCAACGAGTAGCATCACTATGCTCAATTAACATAAATTGTCATCGTACTAATGGCTTATGTTCAAACAATAAGTTTGTTAAGGGTGAAATCACGAAGGTGGGTAACACTTTCGTGACAATCGGATCTCCAAAATTCCAGAAAACATTTTTTTGGACGAACTAATATTATTTTCCGGCCGAAAGATATTTGTTTCGGTCGAACTAGTTTTCGGTCGAGAAGTGGAACGTCAAATCGAATGGTGCAGTGATGACACCCTCGATTTGCATGTAAAAATTAAGTTGGACGAATTTTTTCCATCCAGCAAAATGTTTTCGGCCAAAAGATATTCTGGCCGAACAATGCTTCGGCAGAAAGATTGTTCGGCCGAAAGAATGTTTATATATCAACCACGCATTGATTTCGAATGGTTTTCAAACATTTTTTGGCGTTTTAGTGCGACTGTGTGCGTCCGTGAGCATTTGTGAGGTCGTGATCACAGAGGTCTGTGAGCTTTTGGGGCAGAGGTCATGAGCGTAGAGGTCTGTGAGCATTAGACGCAGAGGTCGTGAGTGCAGAGGTGTGAGATTTTGACGCAGAGGTCTTGTGAGCGTTTGGGTGCAGTGGTCGTGTTGGCGCAGAGGCCGTTTTGGCGAGCTGTCTGTGAGTTAAAGGTATTTCTCTATGTTTTCGTTTTAGTTTATAATTTTAGATTTTTATTTTAGTTTTAGTTTTAGTTTTTTATTTTAATTTTAGCTTTAGTTTTATTTTAATTTTAATTTTAGTTTTATTTTTCATTTTCTGGCAAATTTAATTTAGCTTTTTTAAATTAAAATTTAATTAATTAGGAGGCTGAGCAGGGCAATGTCGTGGGCATGCCAATTGCCTAGCCCTGTGGCCAAACAGTTGGGTGCCCACGGCATTGCCTTGTTCAAATTAGATTTAGTTTTAGTTTTTTATTTTAATTTTACTTTTAGTTATATTTTAAACAATTTTTTAGTTAAACAGTTGGGTGCCCACGACATTGCCCTGTTCAAATTAGATTTAGTTTTAGTTTCTTATTTTAATTTTACTTTTAGTTATATTTTAAACCGAGTTTTAGTTTTATTTTTAATTTTGCGCCAAATTTAATTTATTTTTTTAAATTAAAATTTAATTAATTAGGTGGCCTTTCAGGGAAATTTCGTGGGTGCTAACTGCCTAGCCCTGTGGCCAAGCAGTTGGGTGCCCACGACATTGCCCTGTTCAAATTAGCCTATCAACCAGAGGTCAATTGACAAAATGTCTTGCATGAAAAACCTAATTTAACAGAGGTTATCATGTTCTGGTCCTTTAAAAGACCATCCACCACAAAAACTAGCATTTTGGTGTTAATAAAAGTTTAAAAGAATTGTAAGCATTATCTGCATCAGTCAAGTCACGCTGATAAATCATGATGGTGCACTAACAAGAATCTACATTGGCTTCCATTTGACATAACCCATGCAAAGTCATTCCCCAGGTCTAAACTATGATTTGGAACAACAAACAAAGTAGCCATCAAATACCCATGCCATAGTAAAGGCCTCACCAAGATCTAGCTAACTTCTGAAACAGAAATCAAGCTTCTATTAGCAATTGATCTTGCTTCAACAACTAAACAAATTATCTATGATTTGGCCTTCTGCTTTCTTGGCTTATTAATAAATGAATATTCCATAAACATTGATCTGGAACATCAAACGAAGTAGCCATCACATACACATGTCACTGTAAAGGCCTCACCAAGATCTAGCTAACTTCTGAAACATAAATCAAGTATCTATCAGCAATTGAATTCCAACAAAATTCCTATAAAATTAAAAAAATAATTTCAACTAAAAAGAAGACACCATAAATTCTAACAAAATTCCTATAAAATTTAAAAAATAATTTCAACTAAAAAATAATTTATCTTGTAAACTTTTAAACTTCGAGAAACGTCCACACCCTTTTTAACATCCATTCAACAAATTTTATCACTTGCATAATTGCATTACTATGTCATCACAATTCAAACAATGGACATTTCCAACTCGCACCAATGAAGCGATGGTGTCTTACTCAAACAAATTTTCAATAGCTTGTTGAAGTTGATATGATGATGTCCTATTCAAACGAATTTTCA
>JZKD02S1947583.1:232809-243108 GCA_000966675.3 Picea glauca | reverse complement strand
TCATTCTGGCACACGAAGTCATTCACTCTCTCAAAACCTCCAAAACCCCAGGTATGTTAATAAAACTAGACCTCTCCAAAGCTTTTGACAGAGCTAGCTGGCAGTATCTTAAAGCAGTCTTGGTTTCCTTTGGCTTTGACCATGACTGGATCAAATGGATCCTCAATCTGGTCTCTTCCACCTTTTTCTCTATCCTGGTTAATGGCGTTCCCTCAAGACCCTTCTCACCCTCCAGAGGCATTCGTTAGGGCGACCCCCTCTCACCCTTTCTCTTTGTTCTCATGGCCGAAGGCCTGGGTCGCTCCATATCGGCAGCGCTCGCAGAGGGTTCCCTCAAAGGACTCCCCCTCCACAACCTCCAACCATCCCTCTCCCACAGTCAATTTGTTGATGACACTCTCTTGCTCAACTCCCCCTCAGCGCAAGAAGCCAGGACACTCAACTCCATCCCCTC
Source organism: Picea glauca (assembly GCA_000966675.3). Classification (NCBI taxonomy): domain Eukaryota; kingdom Viridiplantae; phylum Streptophyta; class Pinopsida; order Pinales; family Pinaceae; genus Picea; species Picea glauca. Next base: position 242,654 of record JZKD02S1947583.1, on the reverse strand, counting down.
CGACTTCACAGAAGCTTCTGGCATGTCCCTTAACCTTGATAAATCCAAGCTCTTTTTCTTCAACACCCCCGCCCCTGTACAAGCACATGTCTCGAGACTCCTTAGTATCCCGAGGAGCTCCCTTCCGTCCAACTACTTAGGCGTCCCCCTCACAGGAGTTGCCGCCCGCTCCATCTCCTGGGATAGTCTTCTCCTCTCCATCTCAAATAGACTTAATAATTGGACCTTCCGACCCCTTAATCTCGCCTCCCGACTCGTCCTCCTAAAGTCAGTGCTGCAGGCCCTTCCCACCTACCTCTTTACGGTCCTGGCAGCTCCAAAGCATGTCATAAAAGCCATCAGAAATCTGCAATGCAACTTCCTCTGGCACGGCCATCAGCCAAACAAAAAATGGGCCCTAGTAAGCTGGGACAAGATCTGCATGCCTAAAAGTCAAGGGGGTCTTGGCCTACGCGACCCAGGCAAGCTCAATGAAGTCATGGGAGCCAAAATCTGGTGGCGCTGGCTAAAAGCCCCCGTGGCGGCCTGGGCGAAAATATGGAGACACAAGTACGCCCCTTCAACTACGGATAATCAGCTCATCAGACACAACACCAGAATCCCAGGATCCAACATCTGGAACACTGCCTGGCAACACCGAACCCTGGTGCAGGACCATGCCTTCTGGGAGCTCAAAAATGGGGAGAGCGCCATGTTCTGGCATGACTCTTGGCAGCAACTCAAACCCCTGCGAGATATTGAAGACCTTGACACCATGAGGACAGCCATGGAAATGCGCGCCACATTAAAAGTCAAAGATCTCTGGAAACCTCAAGAGCAGCATCAACACTGGCGTCAATGGAAAATAACGCACCAAGATCTAGGTCTCCCTGAGAACCTCAACCTCGCCAACTGGCATACACAAGCCAAGCAGAGAAAAATACTAATCAAAGAAGGGGCAGATATATTACGTTGGGGGTACTCCACAGCTGGAACCTTCACGGTAAAAGAAGCCTACGCCATTCACAGCCACCGCCCGGGAGAAGACAATCAACCCATCTGGAAGAAGGTCTGGGACTCTGCTCTCTGGCCCAAAGTCTCCACCTTCCTCTGGTTAGTAACACACAACAGGGCCTTGACTTGGGACAACCTCAGAAAAAGGGGCTTCATTGGACCCTCCATCTGCGTGCTCTGCCAGCATCATGAAGAAACCAAAGAGCATCTCTTCAATGGATGCCAATACAGTCAAAGCGTATGGGATCAAAGCGCCCAAATCATGCGCAGGACGGCGCAACACCGAAACAGCATCAATGAAACAATAGAACACTGGGACAAACAAACCTTCAAAAGCACGCTGCTAAATCATATATGGCGCCTCCTACCAGGGTTCATCCTCTGGCAGCTCTGGAAGGAAAGAAACAGAAGAATTTTTCGCTCGCAAGCAGCCCCACCAGAGAGAACCTGGGAAACCATCAGCTCGTCAATCTCAGAGACAATCAGATGTCATCACTGGGAAGAGGAGGACCTAATAGTGCCCCCTGATGAGGCGTGCATCCTCCAACATTGGCAGCCCCTCCCGAGCATCAGATCAGTCCCGCAGATCAGCAAATTGCTTCAAACCAGCCCTGTCACCTGGTCACCTCCGAGGGCCCCCTACCTCAAAATTAACTTTGACGGAGCAGCCAAAGGTAATCTGGGAACAGTAGGATGGGGAGCAGTAATACGAGACCCGGAGGGCCAAATCCGAGGACTCCTAACAGGCTTCCTTGGGGAAACAACCAACAACGTAGCTGAATTAACAGGCCTTCTGAGAGGTTTACAGGCAACTCTACACAAACGTCACAGAAATTTAATCCTGGAAGGAGACTCAAGTGTCATCATACGCCTCATCACCAAAATCCTCCATGGCAGCCCACCCTCAAAGATCTCCCCCAGTTGGCGTCTCTCAGGACTCTTAGAAGACTTCAGGAACCTCCTCACTCCCTTGCTCAGCATAATACCTTCCCACGTGAAGAGAACGACCAACAGTGTGGCTGACTGTCTGGCCAATGAAGCAGTAGAAAAGGAAGAAGACTACTCCAGCTGGATGGACCAAGATCCCGAGCCCTCAGACATCCTCAGGCGATGCCAGGCTCTAGCCCGCAGGGATCTCCCACCCCCGGATGGGGTGACACGCGACCAACTAGACAACACGTGGATGCCCGTCGGGACGCCTATTCATGGCATCGACCGACGAACTCCCACTGAGCACTAAATGCCCATGGCTTACACACAGCAACCGACGATGACGCGCCTTCTCACGCGAGGGGAGCGTACCTCGACCCAGCGCACTCACAGCTCTCCATTAATGGACGAGACGGGCATTCAAGTTGACAGCATTTACGGGAGAATGTATAGAGGTAAGGGAACTCGACCTTCCGCAGTGTTCATTTGGCTAATCTTCAGCTCCACGCCCCCGCCAGAGCCTGGTTGCAATGCTACCGAGCAGACAAAGGTCCAAGCCATGCCGCGGCTCCGAGGAAAATCACGGCGAGGTGCTGCATGGTATCGTGCAGAGTCCAGGAGGAAACGCATCCAGCAATTCGAACGGGCTCTCCAATTGGCCACCACCAGGCGCAAGCAAAAGCTTCACTCGCCACCCACGACCATCATTGAGGAACTCAGTTGGGAGGAGGCACGGCAATACCTCGCCTCCCTCGCCAACCAGATGGAACCCGAGACTCAGCATGAGACTGCCAGGTGGGACCTCAACGAACCCACGGACGAGGACCTCTATCCGCCATGCCTGGTGGTAGAGGAAATCCCCCCCGAGGACAGCGGAGGAGGAAAAGAGAAGTTCGAACGGCCGACATCCGAAGCAGCGGAGGACTCCAGCCAACAGAAGACGCACGCCAGTGGAGAACCGGACCACCATTCTGCAGAAGATTCCAAGTACCTATCACTCATATTTGAGCTCCGGCACCTCATGGACGACCACGCATTCCGCTTAGCCAGAATGGACCAGCGTCTCGACATGCTTTTCACAGCTTACTCCAGGAGCACCCCGAAGAGACAATGCCCAACGTGTGCTCAAGAATACTCGCTCCCGGCAGGCTGGCGACAGAGGAATTATGGAACTACTGGTTAGAATTACTCTTGCTGCCTAAGTTAAGTCTGTTTAGTTTTGCTACTCTAGTTTTCTTATGGTTTATGTCTCAAACCTTTATATCTTTAAAGCCCTGGTTTCCCTCGGGCAGGGCAATTATTTATATAACTTGTCACAAAGCCAGATTGTCCAACTGCCCTGGTTTCCTGCTCAGGCAGGACAGTTGGCAGTCAAGATGACTTCTGTATCTTATTTTTTGATAATATAACAGGATCTACTCTTTTTACTTAAAAAAAAAATATATACTATAAAGTTATAAAAGAGTAATTGATTAACCTTATCATTATCATTAAGTCTCTTAAATTTAGTAAAGAGTCAAAATTTTAACTACCCTACTAATCATGCACGTCACTGTCTATTGCATGTTTTTTTTTTGTAAATAAAAGAGGAAACATATATTACCTTAAAAGCATCAAAATAGTACATTGTTCTTTGCTTGCTACCTGTTCTGCCACATTAGGGAAACCAAAACACGTGGCTCGCAAAAAAACTTGGAATCCATAACTGTATTATCAAAGTTCAACGTGAAAAATTTCATGTTGCATACATAAGATGTGTCTGATGTCATGCACCAGAGAATGTATCTACCATGGTTGTTGCCATACATCAGAAAATTTAACAAAACTGAAAAAAGATGAAGCTGGTTCCTGATATGCAAAAAGAGAGAGAAGCTATAAATTTGGCAAACCCAGGCATCCATCAGTTCCGTAGGTGAAGACGAACCTTTGTCCATAGGTTGGACACCAAGTTTTCTCTGACACATCTAACAAGGAGTTGAACATGAGGTCCATGCGTCGACTGAGAGTGTGTTGATTCTAAGTTTGGTCCTCCAGGATTCACCACATATCAAAGATCAATTGGAGATGGTCATCCGAAAAGCGATAAGGATTGGGAAGAGGCTACTCAATTTTTCCATCTGTGTCCACGAGAGGAGTTGTATCCATATCAAAAACTGTCGATGGAATTTATTCCATGTCCAGCCCAGGGGTTGTGTTCCTGGCTATCCACTCTGTCAACTAGCTGGGGGGGATTTCTTCCTCCACCATGCAACTTCCTTGCTCCAAAGGTTGGGCCTGGGGCTTGGTGATGATGCTAGGCTCAAGTGGGGCTTTCAAAGGCTACAACTCAAGAGGAGGAATTTCTTCATCCACTGAGCAACTTCTGGAGTCATGCATGGTATTATAAAGGGGTGGAGGTGAGTCTTGGGCGTGAGGAGAGGGCGAAGGAGTCTCATATCAATTCTGGCCCCTTCTGGGGGAGATGGCAGTCAGAGGGGAAGGCTGCGAGGGGTCAAAGTGGTTGCGCCACATGATAAAGTTGTAATACAATGGTTGTCTTTTGGGTTTTCCACGCTCTCTGGGCATGGTGGATGGATTGCAGCAGAAATTGGGGAAATGAGGCGAAAACTAGGCTAGAGGAGAAGCACTAGTGAAATGGAGGATAAGTGAGGTGACCGAAAGAGGTAAGGAGGATATGAGAGAGTGTCCACAGTGGTAATATGCAAAAAACAGAAAGAAACAAAGAGCCAACTGGATATGGAGAATGAAGAAATGCCCAAGGGAACTTACCTTCATAGAGGCCGATGAAATGATAGTGGGGGGAACCATGAAAGCGGAAGTGACACTCAGTTGAGGTTGAGTACCTGCTTCAGTACTCCAAAGCTAGTTCACATGAGGAGCCATTAACATCCCATAGGTGGAACAACACACTACCATAACTGCTACACAAGATCCCGTCATTCAAATGGTTTGGGGGTTTGGATGATGGATGTGGGTAATAACTCCCCTGGATGCATGCATGCCAATGGTCTCCAGTTGGCCAACTGTCACCCCATCCAGGTACTATCTACTGCATGTTGATGCATAGTTAGTTTTTATTTTTATTCTTAAGTGTTTAAATTTAGGTAATCTATTCTCCCATCTGTCATTAAACCATGTGTTAACTACCTACTCTAGCAATCATCTGAAATTTTGATCGGAATAGGAGAGATTAATTTTAATAATAATGTTTGGTGAGAAAACTGGACTTCTTGCTACTATTCCCAATCATGACTAAGTAAATAATAGTCCTTTGATAACTTGTTGCAATAGTAAATTGCCCCGTGTAGTGGATACACATGGAATCAACAATATTGGCTATTGTGTTTCTTTTTCTTTTTGGCAAACATTGGTTTTACTTATATAATTTTATTTACTTAATTATTCTATAATTATATAGGCTATCAACATTTGGTATGGTGAATACACCATATTATATATAATTATAAAGTGTGGTCAACGTGTACTATAAATTTTGAGCAATGTTTAAAAAATAAAATTGAATTAAATTGGAACTCTTTAAAGTGTTATGATTGTTTAACTGATATTTTATATTTCTGAACAATTTAATCAATTCTTCTTAAGTGAATTGTAGTTAGTTTTACAACATGATTGTTTTAAATTACCAAAAAAATAAATAAATTTAAGTACGCTTATTTAGTAGCAGTAATGATTTTAGAAGTTGTTACCTGTATACCGATAGTTAACAAGAAATAAGTTAGTAATTTAAAATACAAGAATGCCATGTTAAATTTGGATAAAGGACTTATTTTCTTAATTATATAAGCATTATGTGTTGTATGTTTATAAATAATTAAAAAAATGTTTCAAGTTAAAAATTAAACACTTTATGTAAGTGAAAAACGATAGTTGTATCATAAAATAATTTTATTTTAATATTGGGAAATATGAACACCCGACATGTTGGTCGGTTAGTTGTGGCAAGTAATCTCTTGAGCTACTCGTCACATTGTCCATATGTGTGCATGTCCATCCACCTTTTGAAATGGATGTTGTATCTCTCTATTAGCATGGCTGCTAGCATTGCCACCACCTCCTAAGTGTGCCCGGTTAAGGGGCCATGTTAAGGGTTCGAGTAAGTGCGATTACAATATGTGCTCTCTCTTTGTTGTTCCTATAAATTTGAAAACTGTGACTATTTCCAGGTGTAGGGTGTGGTTGCCCGTCATTAGTCTTTCATGTATGTGAAGTAGGGTGTGCATGCATGATCAACAGTGAAAAAATATGTCTTGTCTCGGGGGATTGCATAGCTCAACGAAAATAGGTTACTTGTAGTTTGAAATGGAAGATCCCTTCGCATTTCAATATGAAAATTCAACACACTCTGGAGTTACCTACGGATGCTCGGATGAGGCATAATATTGCACACAAAATGACAGACGATTTCACAATGGGTTTCCTAGGAACTTTATTCCAAGACCTTATTCTTCTCCTTTTAGAAATATGTTTAAAAGTCACATGCATTACATAAACTAGTTATTCCATAGAAGTACACACAAATCAAAGCTTGCTATAGGCGACAATGATTATGTTCAATCAATTTCTTCACAAAAGTGGGTATGTAGCCTTAGAATTTCTTGTTAGAAGTAGATTTGTCAGTGTGGCTTGATCAACAATACAAATTTCTTTCCGGATTAAAGAATTACAGACCTAGTTGTTCATTTTATATTTCGCACATGCTCTATTCTTCATATTAATCTAAGCTCTTTAGTTTCTGAAACAAATATTTTTCTACTCAAAGACCAAATTATTCCCTTGAGATCCTCTTTCTTTCTCCTTTATCTTTTTAAATTTCAAATGGTTATATTTGTCATTATTAGTTTTTCTTTGGCGTATTATTTGGTCAGAGAAAGGACAAACCCTTGAAAAATTTGGATTGTGCATCTTTTCAATTCCATAACTGATTATCTCAGAAATTTGTTGATTATTAGATTTGAACAATAGCTCCACATAGCACTACAGGATAAAAAGAGGGAGTTATTGGGCCTAGATTCACGATCTCTCCATTAGAAGGGCATATTCATTTGATTCAGAACAATATATACAAGCTTAGTACAACAAAAGTTTGTATGGTAATTCTGGTAATTGGATTAGTTTCCCAATAGGTTTTTCCATAGCCTTCCTCAAATGACGTAAGCCAAAATCCTACCTAAGCTAGGTTAATTAAGCCTTCATTCACCTGAATTGACCAGGGAAAGAACTAGTAGCTAGAAGAGTTTGATGTCCGTCGCCAATGACTAGTCAGTATAGTCATTAATTATTTAACATGTTTATATCAATTGTTTAGAACAAGAAAATATGGCCACATGTGATGAAGTCATCTACTTCTACAACAATTTCAACAACATCTCAACTTACATCAACAATAAATATTACAGTCTTCGATATATCACGCTTGCTAATGCACGCATATAGAGTAGCTGAGACGATATCAATGGCTAGGGATAACAACTCCATATGGTTTTTTATGTTTTGAATTCCATTTTTTGGGGATTATGTTACTTGAGTTATAATGTTCGCTTGTTCGTAGGAAGCCATTTGACTTTCTTCTAGTAATTGTTGCACCAAGTAATTTTAAAAATAGGTGCATCATAAAATTAGGTACATCTTTAAGGTCACAAAAACAAAATCACTTTTTTGGAGCTCTCATATACAACTTTATATATTCCTCAAACAACTATCAGATTCAAGGATTTAACGTAAATAAAACACAACACGTACTTTCCTTAAACGAACTCTCTATAAATAATCCTCGAGCAACCTCTCGTAGTACTCAACGTCTTGTAATTTTGTTATCATACAAGGATCTACTTTCAAACATCTGGAGTAATCCATGAAAATCATAAGCTTCTTATATTAGTTGAAACATCTGTCTCAATTCTAAAATTTTGAATGAATATCGTTAGTTGTTCATTTAAAGGTTTGCTAATTTACAACATATGCAATATTAATGAAAATAGTATGTAAGATACAATATACTGATATCATCCATGCAAAACATATTGGAATCTTGATGTACAACACAAATTTTCCATTGGGGAGATTCAAAATCAAAAGTAAAGGCTAACAAATTAGGGGTGTAGAGAGAGCTTCATTAAATCATTTTATCATTCAATAAACGCTTAGATCGCCTATTTGTTGCAAATATTTAGTAGGACGACCATCACCACTGGGGAAAGGGGAGCTTCTCCTGCCAACATAATGGATGCCCCTCTTTATCATAGGTGATCCAAAAAATTATTTGTTAGAGTTAATTCCGTTCTTCAACAACCCATCAATGGTTCCTGCAGTCCACTGATGTTGTTCGATGTTGCTTCCCTAGCCCCAAAATAATCCAAAGATGGTCTGTGTGGCTGAAAGAAAAGGGGAAAAAATAATCATAGGGATTACGTTTATTCTCTGTGACTGAACTTCCCTTGAAAACAATGTCAATAATAATAGAACAAGCATCCAAATTTCAAAGACTCCCATGAGAAATTTCTAGATGAAGGAGACACCAATTAATGTAAGAGCTTCATCAACACAGAAATTTGAGAGAAGGTGCAAAAGTAAGTTACCAAAACATATTCGCCGCGCTCGAGACATTGGATGGGTTCATCCTGAAAAGGGTCGAGCTTGAAGGGATACTCCTTCGTAGCCTTCTTAGGAGCGATTGCCCCTTCATCTCTCTTGGATTTTGTAGGGGGAACGTACCCTCCTTCCTCTGGATAGGACACATCATAGTAAGTTATCAACATTTAGCATTGTGCAAGGTGAGGCTGTAGCCCGGTAGAAGGCACTGTGTAGGGCAGTGGGATGCAGTAGCCAGGTACAAAGCATTGTGCAGGGCGGTGGGAGACAATAACTAGGTGGAAGGTGCTTCTCAGAGCTTCGAATTTTGGGCACATATTTTGCAAAGTGGTGGGGAGGCGGTGGGAATGTCAGAGATACTTGCAGAAGCTCAGAATTGTCAATGAACCAATTTTATTTATTTTTTAAATCAATTTTATACTCTGACAATTAAGAAAATATTTTTTCCCTCCACGAGGGGTATTCAGTCACATCAATATCATGAGGGACAATAAAAAATGGGAATACAAGTTTTTGAAAATTGTAAAAATAATTTTTAATTTTTCAAAAAAGAATAAGTAAAAAGTAATCCACAACAAAGGGAAACTTTGTTAAAAAAATACAAAATGCACGAAATTTTTTCCCAAAATGCACAGGTTAATAGGCAGTTGACCGCTGCATGAAAGCTATAGTCCCTAGCCAGAGGAAAGGAATAATAAGATAATTTAATGATATCATGACTGTCGTGGCATCATCTCTTTCAAAATTTACCACGATCTTGTTCCACACACAAAGTATAATAGATCTTGTTCCACACACAAAGTATCATATATCCTGCTCTCTCCCGCTTGTTTCCTTTGGTCTGTAGACTGAAAATATGGATACAATTTCAACATGATTGGAAAGGAAACTTACAATTCTCTACACCAGGGGGTTGGAAATAAAATGGGATAAATTTCTCGATAAGGGGTCATTCCATAGTGGTGAGTGATATGAACCATGCATTAAGCTAATGATTGGTAATGTGACATTTCCATCATGTCAGATAGTGAATAATGTGATATCCAATGGAGATAAAAAATATAGTACACACCAATCATTGACTTAGTGCATAATACAAAATTTTCTCCTTCCATTGTTTACTTCTTTAACTTGTTTTTAATCAAAGGTATTCCATTGTCCTTTCCAACTTCATCAAAAATCATCTTACAAAGACATCACACTAGCCTTTTTGTACACATGCAAATTTTGTTTTAGTTTAAGATAGTTTCCTTATATGGGTTTTAGGTTAATAGATTACAAAAACATGTCACAATAGCTTCTTCTTCTTCTTT